>JAOQGN010178249.1:0-11060 GCA_027564295.1 Himantozoum antarcticum | reverse complement strand
GGTGGGCAAGGTTGGAGGGAGTGGGGTGGCTTTGTATCTTGTACAAATAACACTTTAGCATCCTCAACAGTGTACAGGCTTTTGCCAAGGCCTTTGAGTGTGTGACAAGTGAGGCGTGCTTCGCTTGCTATCACAACTTGACCAAGAACTAGTGCAACATAGGAAACACTACATGTTTTGTGGTTCCCGGAGGTAAATTTAAACCACCACCCACAGTCTTTACTAACCTAAGGGAATGGGCGTTAATAGACATGTCTGATCCAGATCTTATTTATTACCCCTACAGAGCCACCTAGCACGTAGAATCATTCATGCCAAAGACAACCTACCTGAGCAAACACGAACGCTGACCTTCACAGTCAAACACGAGCTGTTGAGCGTATCGGTTTGTTCAAACGGTCCGGGCTTCACGGAAAGGAAATGCTTCGTTCGAAGAGGCACAGCCGACGAATGTGTCGGAGCGCTTGTGGATCACCAGAGTGAGATTGCTGACAAAGCAGCCTCTCTGATGTTTGAGCAATTCGCCAGCATCAGAGTAGGCTGCGTGAGGCTGTGGATCGCTCTCGGGACCGAGAGGAGCCTTTCCGCGATTGTGGCTTTTCTGACAAGGGTGTCTACGCTTTGATTTAATTGAATTGATTTGAATGGATTGGAGAGAGAATTGGATCATCATATTAGGTGTATGCCGGTTGTCGGCTTTAATTCCCAGCAATACGACGTCAACGTCGTTAAGGGTCCCTTGTTGAGGGTGCTGAAAAATGCTGAGGAGTGTGATTTAAGTTTATCGTTAAGAGAGTCACCTCCATGACCTGCATTGAGAGCAAACGTTTCCGTTTCATGGACGTGTGCCATTTCATCGCTCCGGGGTTTTCCTATGACGAATACCTCAAGGCCTTTGGTTGGGAACGGAGCAAAGGGTTTTTCCCTTATGAGTGGATGGATGATCTCTCAATGCTTGATGAGCCCTACATTCCACCCTGTGAGATACCCCGCAGCAAACTACCGGGTACCGACATTGGCCCAGAAGACTACGAGGCGTCTCAACGCATGGTCTGAGCATAAAATGGAGCCGTTTGAAGTTTTCCTTCGATGGTATAACAGCCTGGACGTTGAACCGTTCCAGGAGGCTTTGGAAAGACAGAGCACCATTTACAAGGTTAAGGGAATTGACATGCTAAAGTCAGCCGTGTCTCTCCCAGGACTAACTGTTAGGTTGTTGCTCACCGAGGTACTCCACCCAATCCCCGTTCCCAATGATACATCTCTTTCAGCCGTTCGAAACTACCTTCTCAATACACAATCCATTTGTTTAATAGACCGTGCGAACAAAGATATCAATTACACGGTACGGGCTAACCTAACAGCTGGTCCCAGCATCATATTTCACAGGTATCACGAAAAAGGGAAAAAAGTTATTCGTGCAAAAGACTACGGTTCCAACGCCAAGGCATGTGGGAATGTTCTCGGAGTCGATGCCAACGCTCTATACCTCTGGTGTCAAGCAAAAGCTTCCGTCATGCTATCCTTGCATAAGGGTCGAAAATAACGGACTCGTGCTAGAGCCATCAAAACGTTTTGGTCGGGCCGTTCATGGTTGGTTGCAGCACAAGGTGTGGGTGGGCGGTGTACACATACTATACGCTCATGATGGCGGAGAGGTTCGTCTGGAAAAGCACTCGCTCCCGGTTGACGACTACTGTCCAGCGAGTGGGAAGGTCTACAAGTTTCACGGATGCTTTTGGCACGGTCACCCGTGTAAAATACAGCTGATGTAGAAACGCATCCCGTCAGAAAGATTTTGATGAAAGACCTGTACGCGGAAACTCTCAAAAAGGAAGAATAACTGCGCACCCTCAGGCACGAGGTGGAGTGTTTGGGAGTGCGAGTGAGAAATTACCGTCAGGAAAAACCCAGAAAATAAGGCGTTTCTAATGCTCTTCTTTTCAACACTGTACGGGTCTTTCGGAGGACTGATGTCGCTGGATTCCGCCGTCTTCAAGATTGCGAGTGAAGAGTTTTACGGTTTTGTGGAATGCGACATCTCGGTTCCGGACAACTGTTTGGAAAGAATTTCAGAGATGGCTCCATCTTTAAGAACGTCAAAGTTGGTCGTGAGCATCTGAGTATACATGCGTTGCTTTGCGTCCAACAACGGGTTTCTCAAGCGTCCCCAACGCATGCTCATGGGTAGCCTTTTAGGTAAAACGGTTTTGATGTTGAGCGAGTTGGTAAAATGGTACCTCTCCCACGGTCTTGTTATAACCAAGGTTTACCAGATGAGCGAGTACACCCCACGAGCTATTTACAAAGAGTTTGGATCTGATGCGAGATGTGACGGAGATGTGGATCCTGACAAGGCTCTCCTGGCTAGCACAAGCAAATTCGTTGGAAACTCAGCGCATGGAAGGACCATCACAAACAAGGAGAAGCATGTCAACGTCAAGTATGTTGATGGCTCTGAGAGGGCTGCCAACAGGATAAAGACACAAAGGTTCTGTACCCTCTCCGAGATCGATGAGGAGTATTACGAGATCACCAGTAGGAAAGAAGCAAGTTGTTTTTATCGAGTACGCATGTAAGAATGTTGGAAGCCTTGGAAACTGATACGGTTGTTGTCATCGTAAGTTTTGAAATTTCTGAGATTGTTGCCTTGTGTCACTGCTCAGCAGTCTTTCCCTGTACGTCTTAGCTCAACATGGATGTACCCATAACCCTCGGCTCACAATATTGCAGTATGCCAAGCTAAGGATGCTGCAGTTCTACTATGACTTTATGGACAGGTTAGTGTACTTTACTCGTCCCTCCCCAATCCCTTCATCTTAGCTAAAAGTCTAACTACTCCACATCTTTGCACAATCGTGTTCACTTCCACTAACTGTTGTGCTATGAACTAACAGATTGCTATTCGTGAGTTCAGTCTGAGTATTTTTTTTTCTTTTTCATAGGTTAGTGGACAAGAACGACTTCTAGTACGTGGAAATGGATACTGTTATGTAGATGTATTCTTACCCTCTCCTTTTGTCCAGCAGCCCTGGCCTGCAGACTGTACCGTGTAGAGTCACCTTCCAGTATCAGCAGAGAGGGTGAACGTATATTACTAAGGGGAGCCGATAGTCCGATGTATATATCTCTGATGTGAAAGACCAAGTTATACTGTATGAGGATTCTATCGGCAACGTATATGGAATTATCCCTTCTGCGTCCGGAAGAGCGTACATGCAGACTAAGGCGGCTGGTGTATAATAATAATTATGAACACTTTTGAACAGTACCAGCCGCGGATGTCATACATCCTATAACAGTAACTTATATCCATAGTCTGTATGCTAGATAGCTTGCTATACCTTTTGCCCTTATGGTAGCAAGCTATCACTTCTGAGATCAATTGTTATAACTAGCTATATGAAATAATTGCCATGCTCACCAAGCTGTTATGAGATTGATTTATAATCCTTTCAGTTCTGTAGTATTACTTGAATAGTATACACGTTATTATTGTACCTCTCTGCTACGTAACTCTTGCAATATTATTGATATATTATATTGCCATCCTCTGCTGTTGCTGTATCTGTCCTCCAGGGGCAATAAACACTTACAATACCCGTGTTGGCTCTGCCAATATTCCTCTTATTTTCTGTGTACTGTCATGTCTCAATAATATCAAGTGCAAGTAGCAACTGGAATCGGGAGTGCACCTTCTACACTTCAATATATACATAATGTTTTGTGAATGGCATTGCGATAGAAATCTGCATCTATGCCAACTAATCACTGGAATAATTAATTAGGTTATATCTTAGTCCGAAATATATAAACTGTCTGGGGCAGTGCAATTGTTAGAAAATGCACATTCAGCAAATGTGTTCTGGTGAGTGTACTGAGCAGGTCTGCCAAATTCATTAGCAGAAACATGCCACAAGTAGCAATCATAGGTTTTGCTTATGAAGAGCACAAAAGGGAAAAGAATAAGACCACAGGTGTAATTAAAACTTCAGCAAATTGCAAAATATGCAACAAATCTATTACTGGTCACTATATACTACTACTTCAAACTATCGTCGCCACACAAAGTCTCACAAGGAGTTGTAAGTGTACTAAGATATCATTATTTAGTAATTTTAGTGTACTATTATACTATGTATTTGATCCTACTAAAGAAAGTATAAAGATTAAGATGAATATAGTTTTATCATACTGATACTAGCTTCATTGTGTACATAAAACATGTACGTATGTTATAACAGTTGTACTATTAGTGATAATTGCCACCTAATCCAATACAAAATGTAGATAACAGGGATAGATAACTTTAAAGTTATCTATCCCTGTGTATAGTAGATGGTGCAGTGACCAATTATTTAATGCATGAGCAGATAACTCTAAAATTGAGCGCTTGGATTTTCAGAGGACGCTTTACTTCATAAGTATACAACTGTAGACTCTAAATTTCCCACAACCCTAGGATTTGAATCGACTTTGACTCTAATATTGAAAAACTGTGACTTGACTCTGACTTTAAATGATTTTGTTGTGCGACTTTGGAGTTGACTCTAGACTTTTTGTTTACCATGGGGCTCGGTTTTGGAATCGAGTTGACTCTGGTACTGACTGATTCTAATGGAGTTGAGACTCTGAGAAACAGTGACTTCATACACCTCTGATACAAGGTCAAGTCATTCCCCAGTTCTCAAGTAGTCTAATGTACAACAACATTCCTTGATTTGTATCAGAATACATCTTGTTGTGTGTTGTGTCTCACTTGGCCATTTACTTGAATGAGAATGATGATGCACTGATATTATTGCCATTATATTGCATATTATTATATATTATTATTTCTCAATGTCATAGCCTACTGTAGGAATATATTCACTTGTAGAGTGATTTCTGTTACGAGGCTGGGAGAAGCATCGATGCCTTCAGTCTCACCAAGTATCAAGAAACTGCAGTAAAAGTATCTTCTGGTGGCATATCGTTGCTTGGGTGCTCATCAGTGTCAATTTAATTTTGTTTGCACAATATATTACTGTTCTCTTTATGGTATAGCCAATAATGAATTTAAAGTAAGGTATGCATTGAAGCTAACCATATCCTTCAAGTAATGAGCAGCTACAGAAATCGGCTTCTTATTACCCGAGGTCAGGGTTGACGATAGCACAGACATTGACATTGTCTTATTTTGTTTTGTAGCCGGTTTGCTGCTGCAATGTTGCATATGTAGTTCATTAAACAGACCTTTGAGAAAAGGCAGGAAGAGAATTAAACTTCCAAACGCCGAAAAATATAAGGTTAATGAAGCATTTGTCATTTCTGCATCGGACAGTAATTTGACAGTGCAACAAGATTTGACAGTGAATCAAACCAACATTAGCTTCTCAGCAAAGAGTCCGGAGAAAGATTTAGATGCTAATATCACTGCCGACAAAACTAGCCTAGCAAATTCAGCGGTGAGTGGGCTTTATTTGCTATTATTGTAGCATGTATTATTTACATGTCAATACTGTAATTCCATGAAATCAAGAGGTAATATTTCTACTGTTCGAAAACCAGTTAAAATCAGTAAAGTGTTGCGATTAGCCAACAAGTAACTGTGCATTAGCAAACCACTAAATTCTTCGTCCTCTACTAAATTATATCTGCCTTGAGACTTGGCTAGGTTAGATAATATATATCAGCTATAGACTGTTGCATTGAAATATTTTTAAATTTGATATATAGTGGCCAAAGCGGACAAAGCATGCCAAGTGTGAGACCGATTCTCAGATTGATAAAAAATTAACACTTATATAATTATAAGGCTTTAGGCATGTCTAATGCTGTATTTCAGAGTGCTGTTCCGTGATTGTGTTATTCTACGGTTAATTAGGAATACGAAATTTCAAGATTAATTTCTCTCCTACTCAATCATATTTTCCTAAAATAAAATATATTATATCATACCCTATATGGAGTACAGTGAGTCATTTACAGGTTGATTCAAAGTGTTCCATCACTACTTGCAGCTGTAAGAACTATATCTTCAGTTTTATAAATTTTATAAAACTAAAGACAGTTCTTGATTTTTCCTTTTATTGATAGCGGTGGAAATCTTAATATTATATATACTATGTCCACATTGGAATGTGGTGGAATGCATAGAACATTTGTGAACTATTACACAGCTATCGACAATTTGACTTATGGGAGTTGCCTATTGACTTTCAAATTCACTGCCAGTGGGTGGACAACTATAGCTTGCTAGAAATGGTTGTAGCTATCTTATTTAAGCAACTGGAATAGTTATTTAACTAATAATTGGAATTGTGAATAGGGAATAGAAACAACAAATTTACAATGATATTGTAGTGAAAATATATTCTTTATCTTAGAAGCAAGCAATTTCTCATATCTCAAGCAGCAATGAATAAAAGAATATATAATTTCAAGCAAACTATATTTTGCCAATTTGCTTAATTCGAAGCTTTTTTATTCAATATATAATTGCTATTAGTTAAACAAGATTAATTGAGATTAACTATTTTTGCTCAACAGATTAATCTTGAATAAATTATTGGGTCACAGAGCGGAATAAATATTATATTTTATTCATACGTGTTATGACATTGCTGGCACTGACAGAGCTGATCAATTATTATTTAATTACTTATTTGATTTAGAATACACATTTAAATCTGTAGATCTGTGCCAAGCTTGCATTAGCTGTAATTTTAAGTGCCAGTTGTGTCACCTGCCCCATCAACATCAACATAAATTTCTCGCACTATCATAAGCCAAAATTGACATGACACCGAAAAAAAATTTTTTTTGAATCACAAAAATGTCATTATTTTCCTAAAGTATCTTGATATAATACTTAATTTTTGCATTAAATACATGTAGCCTGGTAAATACTGTATATCATCAGGAAAGCATTTGCTGGAGTTGCACAATTTCGGAAAATGAATTAGCGATTCGATTTTTCAATTACTGATAGAATTTGCGATATATTGCATTGTACATGTAACTTGAAATAAGAAAATGGCGATTCGCAGAGGTTTATCTTGTTGCTACGCTTGGAAAATTCAATGTTGCTGGTGTTGCGATCTTATTATGACTATCTTGTTTTCATATGCATATTTTTGCAAATGTTTTTTGATGAATTAATAGTTTTTAGTTGAACTTATAACTGATAACTGAACAAATTGGTATTTTGTTCAGTTAATGTGAGTATTATTTTGTATTACAGTCAAATATAATTCTGATTGCAATTATAGGCAAAGTATAATTGTTATCCCTGATTCGCAATTATTTTGTTAACTCTAAAGATCTTAAAATGCGATTTTATTTCAAAAATTGTAATAATTATAAAATATGTAATTACAATGAGAATTGGTAAATATATAATGTGTTATGGATGCACATTTTCCTGTGCTAGATTGCTTGGGCCAGGTCATGCCTTCTCTACTGTACCTAGCGAAGATGCCTAAGTTACCCCTAGATGAGACAGACAACTACTACAGATAATAGGAGTATCTTATTATGCTGGAAGCCACCTGATATGTACAGCCAGCTCCTATTATGATGCCAAGAGCTTAGTTGCCTGTTGCCAAGATATACGGATATTCTACCCTACTGCACTGCAATGACATTACCTACTTAAGGGGATTAACTCTGCTATATGCATTGCTTTGTGCTATCCGTATATATGTGTACAGTTGTATTACAGAACATTATCTATAATTGGTCAGCTACCTTTTGCCTGTAATACTTGTCACACAAATCAGTTTTGTTCATGCCGTAAGAGTGATAACACCAGCTTCAATGATATATATAGTGATTATGGTTATCTACTCACCTTCTGCCATTGTTGTAATATCTTTAAGGGGCAATAAACATACTACCCTAGTTTGTAGACCCCGCCAAAGACGTCTTGTTTACTTGTCTGTCCATTATTGCTTCAGAGGCATTAAAATGCTACAAGTATAGGTGCAACAGTGAAGGTGAAAGAACTCGTAGTGGTATATAAAAACCATTACAATATTATGCTTCTAAATGCATGATGTTAACATTGAGCAAAGAACTTCCTGTCTTCTGTTTTATTATAATTATTAATTATAATTAAAAATCTATAAATCATAATTACAATTAATTACAATTATATATTATATATTGTAGGATATAATTATAATCATAATTAATAATTAAATGCTACAGATCCAGATTTTATTTTGAACTGAAGTCAATTTTTTCAAGCTTGGTTAAACAATTTTATAAAAAGTAATTTAATAATATTACCACAACTTATTATAATACCATTACATAAATTAATATAAAGCTTCATAGTATTATAAATATAATTTCATAGTAAAACTTCATGGTAAGTAAAGAATCTACAAGTTGAATAAATTACAATTACAATGGTTGAAATTTCTTATGTCATTCCTATGAATTTCTTATTGCATATTGAAATGGATGCTAGAGTGCACTTCACTTCTTTCACTGTATGCAACTACTTGTAGCATTAAAGGCCTACTTGAAGCAATAATGGAAACAAGCGATACAAGACGTCTCTGGCGGGGCCCCCAAAACTTGTGTAGGAAGTTTATAAAGCTACTGGAGAAGTACAACAATGGTAGAAGGTGAGTAGATATAACAACAATATTAGTAGGCAATTTACGCATTATCTACTCTGGCAGGAACAACAAGACCGAAGCATACTGAGCTATGACAAGCATAACTTTAAGGGAGCTGGCCTATTAAAGTCTTAAGAGTTCATGATGCATAATGTTCATATATATGGAGAGTGCAATACATAAACCAGAGTTAAGTAGTTAATTAGATAAAGTTACTGCAATGCCACTCGATGATATAGCGTCCCCGTATTCTCAGAAACAGGCAACTTGGATATTGGCTAGATAATAGAAGGCAGCTGTCTACATATGTTGGGTTACATCTGTATCCAGCATATATATGTTCTCCTACTATATGTGGTAGTTGTCTGTCCTTCACTTGACTGGGTGGCAGGTGTCTTCACTAGTTACAGCTGAAAGGCAGTTCGTGGCCCACACAATCAAGCTGCAAGAATGTGCATCCATAACATATCCGCACCATTTGGAAGTTAGGGATCTAACCTCCAAATAACTGCTCCAGAGTTATGTTAATTTCTTGGGGCCACCGAGCCGCGACATTACTACCGCAAGGCAGTTCTTAACTGTCACTCCATGGTCCCTCAACCCCTGAATGATTATGGATAGGCGATGGATTTGTTCATCAGCCCATCCTAGTGAACTCAACAGGGCCGCATTCTCCTTCCGAACTTGTTCAAGTTTTCGCAGAATACAGGGATCACACAACCCTGGCTTGGGCTGCACGAGACCAGTATCAGCTATAGGAATGGAACGAGATTGATTCCTAGAACTAGAAGTACGGTTAGATTTGGGCAGAGGACTTAAGGAAAAGCGGAGTTGAGCGGAAATTTTGTCAGTCACGGTCTCTGAGGGGGTACTTGATGTTACAGCCGGTGTACGCAACCTCTTGCAATTGAGAAAAGTTCTTCCCTCCTGATGCACGGCTGGAAGACAGTGGTCGCCGTCTGGCTTGATCTTGAGCCTGCTTCCGCCGTACATCCGCTATGTGCTGCAATCTATCTTGCACCTCCTGAGGGGCCGTCCTGATATCTTTCTGACTCCACTCTTTTGCAACAGCTTAATCAGAAAGATCTAAATTTTGGCCCAAAGTCTTAGTATTTCCATTGCTAGACGCCTTGGTTCCGGTGCCAGCTTTCGCTGACACTGTCCCCAAGCGTGCCTTAGCACTGGGTAGACCAGGTGGGAGCCCCTTCGCACTGGAGGCACCAGCTGTGGCAGCAACATCTGTTGGTACCACCTTTGGCCGTTCCCCCAGTACGTCGATACTAATCAATTACTGGGGATTTAGCGCTAGGTGGAGCTATACGCTGGATTAACGTATCACTCCCCAAGCTTCCCCAGACCCATCCACCACGGGTATTCCTCAAGCCATCAAACACAGAATCAACAGGGAGAGCAACGTGTGCCTTAAAGCACTCAAACTCTCCAGCAGAGAAACAATAAATCACACGGTGGTCCCTAACGCTAACGGTGAATCCTAACATGACACGTTACAACATCGTTAGTATTGTGGGTATACCCACACCCACAAATGTAGAGTTGAGTAGGATCACTCGCAACAAAAGAGCATAACCCGCATGCACCAGGAGAAGCAAGCAGGGTATTGACCTCCCTAATGGCAGCCTTGTCTGCAGCTAGAACGAAACTTACATCGCTCTCACGCGTTCCGGGCTTGTCCGTACCTTGGTCAGAGTCTATAGCAGTATCAACCTCTTTAGCAGATGGGGACTATCCAAGTGGCAGTAGAGTGTCAGCTGGGCAGCTCGTCTCCTCATCACTCATGCCACATTGTCATCTGGCTCATCTGCATCACTATGGAGTAGCTTCAGTTTCTCATCTACATCCATAGGTTCAGCCCAGTCACAGTGTTGTGCTCCTCTTGTCCTCTCTGTCTTTTTCTGATGAGCCATTGTGAATGGAATAGGTCCTCTGCATGTCCAGTGTGCAGTTTAGAGTAGTAATGACAATCTAGTGTAACTCGCAATGAGTAATACTAGATATATGTTCCAGCTTCATAGAAAAGCCACGCAAGTCTAGTCAAAGTGGTGAAGTTTTACACTGACAATACTTCTCTGCTATTGGTTGACACTGTACTACTATTCCATATACCAAACTAAGCACAAGGAACATGAGTGCCTTCAAATCGTAAGAAACCATGTAAAACATGATAACTCGCAACGTTCTGAATTACCCGTCATTCGTTACTGATCAAGTGGGCTGCTAGCCTGGCGACTGGTCACATCATCACATGCTAGCCCGAGATAAGCGCCGCAGACCAGGGGCGTAATGGGATGGAAATTTGACTTGGGCATTTTTTGGAAAAAAAGCTCCACCCAGCAGAAATAGTTTTTGAGTAGAGACTCAAAAAATGCCAAAGTCGAAATGACAATGCCCAAGTTGAATGCCCAAGTTGAATGCCCAAGTTGATTTTTC
>JAOQGN010178138.1:0-11062 GCA_027564295.1 Himantozoum antarcticum | reverse complement strand
GCGTAACGTTCCAGGCGTAACGTTCCAGGCGTAACGTTCCAGGCGTAACGTTCCAGGCGTAACGTTCCAGGCGTAACGTTCCAGGCGTAACTTTCCAGGCGTAACGTTCCAGGCGTAACAAATTAGTGAAATGGTTGTTTACAACTTCACTAAATGAATCTAGAGCTGTTCTGTTGCATCAAAATCTCGTTTATATACAGTGCATATATTTGGTTACATCGATATTGGTTTGCGAAGAAATCGCTGTCATGTTGTGATCAAAAAATTCAGACATGAGTTGAGATGCTATAAAATTTGGGTATTAAATGAAAAAATATGTCATAACAATCGTTCTAAATTGCCATTTTTACCTTGCCCAGCAAAGTTACTTTATATAAAGCCTGTAAGATTATTTGAACATAGCATGGATATCGGAAATATCACATGATAAATATCTTTGAGATCCTATCGATATCTAAATTTGTTCAATCCCTGGCCCTAATTGAATCGAAAGTTTGTTCTTTGAAATCTGTCAAAATTATAGCATGTATTTGTTATTGTCTTGTCGGGTAAATTGTTGCACCAAAGATGTTTTGCTATGTTACAGATGTGGTGGACAATGCTATTGTGTCAGTCGTGATGACCTCTTCAGAAGACATCGGGACCTCTATTACAGCCTCTACATATATAGATGTGCAGGTAGAGATCTCTGGGCTTATGATCACTACCAACTATTCAGGTATATAACAAGTCATAGCTACACCAAGTCATGTCCTGGGTATATGCCAAGGCATGTCTGTGGTACGCACCAAGTCGTGTCTGGTCTTGGGTGGGCATCAAGTCATGTTTCAAGTAACTGATGAATCCTACTTGCTTAATGTTATGTTTATTTTGTACTTCAAGTGAAAGGAAACAACAAAGAAATATCGGCTACTAGATTTTTTAATATTATATAATTTTATTATTGTCTTTTGTTTATAGTATTATAATTATATTTATTATAATTATACATATTCACATCTACTTTGTGAAGTTGTCTTATCACAATTATTTTGTAGCATAGAATTGATATGACATTGTATAATTTTGTGTAGGCCTACATATTGTTATATATATATATATATGAGTTGTACTATTTCACCGTCCATACCTAGAACAGATTGTTAGTATGATTCTTACAATGCCAGCCCGTGATACCTACATGATCTAGCTGATTGTTTAGCAAAACATCGACAGCATTGTGGACATTTTGTCAATTAATGCGGTAGTGATGCACATTTTATACATTTACAATTTCATCTTATGTGGAACATAGTCTATCTCTGTTTCGACTATATTATTGGATCTAGAGGTCGATAGCAATGCTTACCTGCAACCTTATTTCTCTATGATTTGTCAATTGTCACATGCACTGCCATCTTCTTTTGTAGTCTAACTGTACACTTTATTTAAGCACTACCTCTATATCTACAGCGCAAACTGTCAACATCTCCGGCAATGTTACTGTCCATGTCACATGAAGTTATTTATAAATTATATAGGCAATAATTATGTTTATATTGTTTCTGTATACACACACGGATGTACTATGTGAGTACACCTGTACTAATATGAGTACGGGTGTACTATATGTACACACATCCGTACTATAATGAGTATACATGTACTCATACAGTAAATAGTGTTGTACTGTAGAGCTAGTGTTTTGAGTAGATGTCTTATAATTCTTATAGATATTTACTATATATTCACTTACAGATGCGACTTGTGATGGCTCTGATTTTGGTGGTAAGGCTAGCTAGCTGATGCAGCTATACATTTTGGTCTGTTGTTGTGGGGTTCCTTCTTGTGTTATCTTGTGTGCTTTCCTGCTGCCTTTGAGTTGACTTTCTGCTACCTTTCTGCGGCTTCTCTAACCAAATTCAACCATGCTATTAATGCACGATGCGTGCGCTATTTATTTCACAAGTACATGTAATTGTTTTGTACTGCTCTATTATCATAACATTCAACCACCTGTTTTCATAAATATTCAGCTCAGCCAAGCATTACCCGCCAATCAACAGCCTACGTTGCTGCTGCCAGTGCTTGGAATCCGTATCTGGATTGCCTGAAATACTGCGCATGTTTCAAAAGATATGTGGGACACGTGCTAGGGTTAATCATCTCCAGTGACAAGTGTTAACAAGTCAGGTGGCAACTCTATCAACTGCTTATCAGTGTTTCGCTGTGTGTTACATGCGGTACATCTATATACTAGTATTATGACAACTCCCACATTTCAATAAATAGATGATGACTCCCACATTTCAATAAATGAATGACAACTCCCACATTTCATTGCTCAGAATTTTCAGAGGCCTTTTTCTACAATACTTTGTCCTTTCACTTGCGCCATATGTTGTTGACAGGTACCACTAACAACTCTCACCAGTTTGTGATACCCGAACACCTCGGAGAGTTACCTAGATACACTGTAAGATGGGGAGACCATGAATACAGGCTAAAGACGTACAGTCATGAGTTTAATCATACATACCTCAATGGAGTCTACAATGTCACTGTACATGCTGAAAATAATGTCAGTGAGATGGACAACTACGTGAGTGGTAGTAGAGTGCAAGTCGTACCATTAAGTTGCAAGAGCAACGACAAGCATTACTATAGCATATTTAAATCCCATATTTGGCCATAAAACTTATGATCATTGTGATCCTGACGATGATAAAAAAATTTATGGTTGAAATAAGCTACGAGAATGCTTCTAGTTTGTAGTTTGGTAATCATAATAATAATGATAATAAAATTGATAAACATGATTAATTGGTGCATTTAAATTTCAAACATAATTTCTAAGTTTCTGCAATGAAAATCTAAATAAATGCATCATTAGTATTTGTGATAGCATAAATACCTTAAAAGTGCATTAATATAATGATAATATTTTGTTAACAATACTATAGTTGATCTTCATTATTCACAATTGACATTGTTTTCTCTAAAATCCAATAGATAACTATGAACTACATGTTAGTACTAAGTATTGCGTAAAAGGAATGCTAATAAAATATTTAAGCACGCTCTCTGCTCCTTGTTGTCATCAATTTTGTTGGTCTCATTTTGGTACGTAGAAAGTTACCGCTTTGCCAGTAGAACTAGTAATTTTTTTATTTATAAACGTCCATAATAAAATTGTAAATAATATAATGAAATAATTTGTTGACCTCTAACTAAATTACTAATAAAACGAAATAGACAATATAATAATATCATAATTATAAGTAAATATATACGTTATGTCATTCTGCTAATTAAGGGGAAAAAAAGATTGCTAGATTATAATGTTTGGCCACTGGCTTTATAATTTATAATAATATCAAGCAAGGGCGGTGGGGGGTGGACGGTGGGCTTCCCTAAACCGGTGGAATATCACTACTCTATCTGCCTTTTTATAGTATTGCTAAACGCCAAAACCCAAGCCTCCAATGATTTTGGGGTTTTGCAGCCTCAAAAAACCTGATAGATGGATGTGCACTTCCACTTCTTGACCAGCTCTCATGTGGAATTACCAGCAATATGGTGTTATTATGTCTATCGTCTTATCAAACTATCATCATATTTTAGACAACTGTGTCCATACAAGATGAGATTCTAAACCTACGGCTGGACAAGGACTATTTTGTGACAGCATTAGACAACCAGTCCACTCTATTTGTGGAGATAGACCAGGGCACTAACGTGACATACACCATCACTGTGTACGATATGACGGGTACGGTCTTTGTGCTCTATCATGACCAGAACAACACTGAGGTACCTGGAAAACATGAAGGTAAGTAGAGGTCATTGCGCTTGCATACATCGATAATATAATAAGATCATAAATTGTGAGTAAAATATTGCATATTATTCTACTGATTTAAAAAAGAAAGAAAAATTAGCACCAAAGTAGTTTAGATTGTGATCTCATGTTCAGTGGTTCACTGTATGTAATGGGGCTGCTACAATTCACCACATGGGAAGCCAGTGAGTGGTCGTTCTAGTTGACTATGACGATATGTATAGGATGTGTATGCGATGTGTATAGGTGTATGTGTCATTTATTTACAGGGCATAGTGCCCATCTCAACTACACATTTGGTATGCCTGGTAACTGGACGATGCTTGTGGTAGCAGAGAACTGTATTAGTAGGCTAGAGGCTACGCTCTGGTTTAAGGTAGAAGTACCTATCATAGGTCTGGATATCATAGACATTGCTCCTATAGCCTACACCAACTCTACACTCGTCTACTTCTCCATCAGTAAGTTCATAATAACTACAATGATATGATATAATATTATAGTATAATCTCTGTCATTATAATATAATATTTTAATAATATACTAAGTCAATAATATAATGCAAAAGGAGAACCTCCGGAGACTACTGACATTGGACACTCGGCTGGATAGATCTTGCTGTAATCAGGCAAGCTTTCTGCAAACATCTGCATTAGAGTCTCACTGGCCATCCGATGATGTTCTACCCTGAAGGGGTTTTCACTGTCATTATATAGCCTATGTCAGGATGCCATGCTTACCTAATCAATAGATTGAAGGTTATTGAAGTCTCGACGTCCAGTTAATACACCAATATGAGTTCCAATCCTGGTGAAACTCACGCCGTAGCGGGATGGTCACGTAATGTACCATTCACACATTCCGGTCTGATCAGAAAATGTCGAGTCGTGAGGTGAGAAAAGTCACAAAATTAGAATGCTGTGCAAACCAAGCAGCCAATGGAAGAGAGCTGATAAACAAAATGCGGGCCTTGTAGTAGCCAAGCGCCTTCCAACCAATCAAAACACAGATACTGTGACCTTTACATCTGACTTCGTGAGAAAAGTTTCGACTTTTCCGGACATCCCAGTCTGGGCGATCAGATCAGATTTCTCCTCGGATCCAATTAGCCCACCATCAGAATGGGCTCGGAATCGAAAATCGGAACAATTATCTTAACGTCTTGACCAACCTTTACTCTATCTGGAGATCATCACTGTAAACAAAGAACATTGGAGTTATGGCCCCCTGTAAGAAAAGCAGGATATATGAGAGAGGGCAACTTCTTATGATACATTATGTTGTGAGCTGAATCTCGTCAAAGTCATAGATTTTCTACATTCTACGGTAAAGCTAAGACTATGAACAGTTCCAACCCAAAAAAATTGCGGTACAAAGTTTTTCCTTGAAAATTAATGATGTGCAAAATTGTTTATTTAATTTTGCTACCAATTATTAATAGCGTACCTACTCCTCTTCTGCAACCTAAATTTGAAATAATAAATCACCTGACTATCAGCATGACTTATAATACTGTTTACGAAGACATCAGTATTATATGTATTGAGAATGTCTGTCTGTTTGTCTGTTTAGTTAATGGTACAGATATCACCTTCTACAGCAGCTTTGATGGTCTGCCCACTAGAGAGTGGGTGATGCATGAGGCTGGCATTGTTGGACATCAATGTAAGTTATATTACAAATCATGTAGTCAATGTCAAACTAACAGTTGATATCTCACTATTGATATATGATAGCAGTACCACAGGTCTTCTATGTAGGTATAATTATGATGGAAGTTGTGTCCCTTATTTTAAGAATTATTACCGTAATTTGTACAATGATGATTCTCAAGAATTTCTAATAGTAATTTGTGTTGATAATTATATTAAAGTGTTTTGACGTTGACTTCCTATTATATTCATCATTTTGGTGTATCTTGGAGTTGTGTTACTACGGAAAGTTTGGTTACTAATTAAGTTTAGATTATTGCATCTTATCGTTTTAATTAGGAATTTTTGTTTGGTTCTCATTCTTCTTCTTATGCATGTTTGTTTTCTGGTCAACAAGTGTCATGTATTTATATTTTAATCAGAATAAATAATTTCATGTTAACTTTGAGCAGGGACATTATATGTGCACTATTGTATGTGCACTATTGTATCAACACTAGAAAGAAGATGGTTTGAACTTCACAGTAAGTAGTTATGTAATGTGCATTGGACTTATGCCAGAGCTTGTGATCAAGTTCAAGAATTTGTCCATTTATAGATAATGATGTGAATGTGCTAAAGGCTACACTAATCTACAATCTGATGCATGACTGGATAATGGGAGGGCGTGTGGGACCTGTCCCCGTCACTGTCTCAGATGCTGAACCGTTTGGACTAGCAGAAATGGTTGCAGAATTGGCCGCCCTTGGGCAGTCCTCTCTGGAGATGTTAGCAGGTCCAATGGACCCCATAGTACTCACTGGAGTTAATAGTACTTTCAATCTGAGTGACGATGCCATACTGGAGAATCTGGAAGAGATGACCATTGCTCAGAGAGACAAAGCTTCTATCAAGTAAGTGAAGAATAGAGAGACAAGCTTGTCAAAATCCAAAGCATCCGTATAAATTAGAGGAGAAGGAGATATAAGTAAATAATAGAGGGTTAAGAATATTGCCAGAGGATTCTGAGCAGAACAATTGCTAGAAGTGTCCCATCTGTTTATAAGGTTTTTGGACTTCTGCAAAATCCCAAACCCGATATTCATTGGTGGTTAGGGTTTGATTCTGTGTTAAGTATTGTGGCTTAGTGGTAGAGTCTCTGAACAGTGATCAAGTGGTCAGTGGTTCAATTCTCTGCCGAGTCACTCTGTATGTAGTATAAATGCTGCTACATGACTAGACCCGGCATCTGTGGCTACTTTTAGGCTACATTTCTGAGTAAACTTCCAATATGCTTTAAGCACTGTCTGATATATTAGGTAGAAATGGCTATTGACAGACGTCTACCGCCCGTATATATATTTATATATATTATTGGGGTTTGTGGTTTGCAAGAGTCAACAAGACCGATAGGAGGATATCAGCTGACCCACCTGGTCTCCGGCTGTCGCTGACTTGGAAATTTGGTTTAGTAGCTGTCATCATAATGACAGCTATTGACTGTTTGCAGTAAGTGTTTTGGTTTGTCATTGTTAGATGTAAAAGAGATCTGGATGGTTGCTCTTGGCATCATGGAATGGCATTCATCACACCAGAAGACTATAATGTTACAGGACCACACTTACTGGAACTCTTTGCTGAGAATATCGTACAGGTGTGACGCCAAGACAAACTAGCCCCTATTAAATTAATTAAAGACTAATATGTTTGTAGACAATGCCGTTCTGTTTAGATCATTGTTTATAGATTTTCCCTTCAGAATGTTTGACAGGTACAGGTAACCCAATCAGTGGCCATAAAACCAAGAATGCAGAACTAAATCAATTGGCCACCTAACTCAAATAAGGTCAAGCTCAAACAAGGTCAAACTCAAACAAGTTCAGGCACATACATTGTGATACCGCCTGATGGTGCCGTGTTAATCTGATAACATTTACTGTTATAGTTTTTAAGTTTTAGGTCATTACTTTAATTAGGTCAGCTGTAGATCTCAATCCATACTTTGCTCTATTTCAATCTACATATTTTCATTAACACTTTAAAAAGGTGCATTTATTGAGCATATACAGTATATTGTTATTATTACTGTATAGTCCCGGCAAGAAGCGCATGTGCTTATATTCGGGACCACTGTATGGAGCAATAGAATTTAGAGTCTCACTGTACTAGCACATAGAACTATAACTGTGCCGTGCTTCTGTTGCGAATGGCGCGCTTCTAATTTAGACTAATTGTCCGCTTATAGTTTGGGTTATACAGTACATTTATACGAATGTATAACCATAGACGCCAGTCGGAAATTGTCTACTATCATGCACAAATCTGTCTGTGTCTATGAAACAGAAAACTGTACATTTTTGTGAACGCATGGTTCACATTTCTATACATTGCAATTTACAATGTTTTCATTTTCACTCATTAGAGATAACAGTTATGTTATAAAATAAATCAAATCTATTTTAGATTTGTTAGTAATTTTATTTCCATAAATTATATAGTATTTGATAAGTGAGAGGAGTTTGCATATTATATAAGAAAGAAATCACGGCAAATAATTTCATTTTTCCTTCATACCTGACAGTTGGATCCAAGGCGATCAGCTTGAGGGTAGACACCAATCTACAATGATCTCAATGAAGGGCGACTAATACACTACTATCCTGTGGTTTGGAGTGCCTGGAACTTTGTTTGGAGGCTCATCTGGGTGGCAAACAGAGGTGGTGAGGTCGACTTTGGCTGGAGTCTTGTTCTCATAGTTTGGTGAAAGGTCCGGTAAAAATTTCAGTTTGAGTGAATGATTAAGAGCCTGGCTGGAAAACAACTATGACTAAGTTCCCAATTTGAGGGTTGGGAGGCCGAAACCTCAAACCCAATCTCAATTCTCAGGATTTAAGTCAAGTATAAGTAGTATAGAAGTGTGCAATTTGGCCACCAACTTGAAATTTTGCCACCGATCATTCGACCAATGAGCGTTCAGTATGTTTTGAATGGACCAATAGGAGAGCCGCTTTTCAATTACTCTTGGCATTGCTCCATGCATTGCGTCCAATTGAAAGAGCAATTGATGGAATGAACCAATAGGAGGCGAGTATTTTTCTGACCTTAAAACAACGTTCCAGAAATTCACCCGATTGTGAGCCAATAGTCGAAGAGTGTAGATTGGAAATTCCTTGTTATTGTTTTGGTTGTTGACCCGAGGTTTGTTGTTGTTGAGTGACTATCATGTGGTCAGTGTTGGTGGCGAGGGTGGCTGTCTATGCGCGAAGCTTGTGGGGGAGATCCCAAAGCGAGTGTTTTGGTTACGGGGAGGGTGGGTGGAAGGAAGACTGTTGTGAGTGGTGGGGAACGGGTGTTGAAACAGGATTTTTTTTTCGCCGACAGCGGGTTCCGTTGGCGCTACACCTCTGACACATTGATGGTACACCCTGACATCGATGGTACACCTCTGACATCGATGGTAAAGCGCTGACATCGATGTCGCGGTGTCTAAACAAGTACTATAATGAACAAAACTTACCCGCTACTCTGTATGCGCTGGACGACGATGCCTGCTCTCTATTCCAAATATACACTCTGAATGAATTGATTGTGCACTCATGCATTTTCTACATAGACATTTATGATTCGTCTCCGATTGGTCAACTGAGAGTTCTTTTTGCCTTAGTCGACCTAACGCGCATGCGGGGATGGCTAAGGGGTTTCCCCTCTGCGCAATGCACGTAGGGGAGTTCCCGCACCATCTGGGTAAGTGTCTCCCCAACTGTTGGGAGACTGTTGGAATCAGTCAGGTGACAGGCCGCATTCAGCGTTAACATTTGATAATGCTGAATGCGGCCCTGTTTATGAATCTAATCGGAATGCAATCTCTTAATGACACCACGTTTACCAACACGGATTTAATAAATTACGAATGTTATATGAATGTTAAAATAGCTTTTATTTTAATAAATGAGAAATATATTTGTAAAAAAAACAATGACACACGCATCCGTAAATACCAAAAAAATTGGGGTTTTAATAATAGCCACCACAACGACACAATTCTCCTTTATTTAGCATTCCTCCCCAGAACAAACATTCTGATCTTTCGTGACGGAAGCAATGTAATCGATTACACACATCCCAAGAGGAAATGGGAGTATATTTAAAAAAATATATTTGTAGCAGAAACGGTGACACACATCTGTAGATATATATATATGTTAATACAAAAAAGAATGGAGTTCTAATTACCCACCACAACAACACAATTCTCCCTTATTTAGCAATCTTCCACAGAACAAACATTCTGATCTTTCGTGACGGAAGCAATGTAATCGATTACACACATCCCAAGAGCAAACGGGAGTACATTACTCGGGCATAAATAATCCCACACTTTCTTTGCATTCTCCAACTTTTCTCCTCCATTTCCACAAATTTTCCTCGGTGTTTGCTTCGGATGAAGATTGTGAAAATTGAGTGACATCATCACTTTTACATCACCATTGTGTAGTAGAAATGACCAATCTACAATCGATCCTGATGATAAACATATAGGATCTTCATTATCACTTACTCTTGGGGTATTTAAGACTGGCTCATAACTGGAGTCATCTGATAAAAGCTCAATTACATCAACATCATCACCAATAGGTAGCCTAGCTGTTGGCGAAATCAATACTGATGAGTCATCTGACAAAAGCTCAATTACATCACCTTCTCCACATGCGATTGAATTTGGTACATTATTTTCTTTAATATTTTCTTTAATATCATCATCATCAGAGATGTGGATAATGGGGAAGATCTATGGGTGGTCCCTAATCTACAAATAGTAGAAAAATACAATTAGCATGATGGAACGGAGCTGACATCTATGCTACAGAACATTATTCGGTGGTAATGGGAGCACATGATGTCTTTGTGCTCACAGTGATAGGATAGTAGAGTATTTTATCATTCATTTCTGTGGCACACTATCACCCGCAACTCTCCCTCTTCTCATTATCTCCAATTAACCCTGCTTTTGCTATCTGTAAATATTAGTCTAAATTATAATTATAACAATCCAACTTCTTAGGACGTGAATAGAATATGTAATTACATAGCAATTCAATTGCTCTTCTCAGGGTGGGTTTAAATTTGAGGTGTGTATTGCAGACATAGGTGTAAGGTGTGTATTGCAGACAAGGGAGGGATATTGCAAGTATAAATTAACTTTTCAACATTACATAGGAGTCATCAACAGATCTTTGCGATCCTCGTCAGAGCTTCACGGTTGCCAACAATACTTTCCGGAGATGGACGGTGTTTTCCAGACATCGATGGTGCTTTCTGGACATAGACAGCACTTTTCAAACATAGTCGGTGCTTTACAGACATCGATGGTGCTTTCTGGACATAGATGATGCTTTCCGGACATAGACGGTGCTTCACAGACCTTGATGGTGCTTTCTGGACATAGACAGTGCTTTCCAGACATCGACGTGCTTTCTGGACATAGACGGTGCTTCACAGACTTGGATGGTGCTTTCTGGACATAGACGCCGCTTTCCAGACATAGACAGGGCTTCACAAACATCGACGGTACTTTCTGAACGTAGATGCCGCTTTCCAGACATCGACGGTG
>JAOQGN010178027.1:0-11062 GCA_027564295.1 Himantozoum antarcticum | reverse complement strand
GTCAACGATTCTTAAAATTATATGTAATAAATACACCATACACCATATTTATCTGATTAAAATCTTGATAATTTTTTTTATAATTGTCATTTATTATAATAAAATAACTATGATTCATGCAAGATAATGCGTGTGGATATCATGTCGTGATCATTTGACTGGCAAATCTTATGTACAGCTTCCTTTTAGATCAGATGTGGCTTCACTAGTGGCAAATGTATCAATATTATAATATTATATAATGATGCCTAATGTGATTGGTGAGGTGCATTAATAGGAGGCTTATCACAATAATTATATAACAAATCAATGCTACTTGGGGGATTGTGCCTGACATCCGAAAATTGACATATTTGAACGTTTTGTGTGTTTGGTCTGTTACATTAAAACTTGGCAGATCAACTGCACTTTCAGTAGGGAGCTCTTTCAACTTTATGTTTAGTCTGCAGAGTTTACTCCGAGGTGTGTTCTGATAGTGCCTCTAATCTCCTGTCTACATATCGGACATTGTACCATTGCAGCTGCACAATTCACACAACATACTGCAATAGAAAATATATTATGTTGCTCTAAATGCTTGTCAATAGGTATTACCATGTGATAGCGCAGACAATGCTTTCAATTGTTGAATTGAACGGAACAAATATACTAGTAGGTGTAGGAACGATAAATATGAATTTCTGTAGAGGTCGGGTGTAACTATGTTGTATCACAAACTACATCCATGATGTACACAGCATTACATCCATGATGTACACAGCATTACATCCATGATGTACACAGCATTATTCAGCAACAAATCAATGCAAACTATGTGATCACAGCACACGCAGGCCTACTCATGTGCTAACAATTCATACAACCATGTAATTATAGCTCACAAAAGAGGTAATGTTTACTCTCCTTATGCTTCTCCACCCCACCAGTATTATAGAGGCTCATGCATGTATGCAGCAAAGAATAAAGTGCAAACACGGGGGGGGGGGCAGCATGGTTTCAAAATATATAGATTGATTTTAACAGTTTGCAATTCTTGTTTTACTGTCATATTTTTGGGTACCACAGATATATTATTTAATTTATTCGCTTATTTTATATACTTGGAGCTGGAGTAGAGGAGTACATAGATACAAGCATACTTGACTATAACAGTGCAGTGTGTGGTTGGTAGGTATTTATATAAAGCTAGAAGATAGCATTTATCACTCGTAACACAGGATTGCAGTTAATTCATTTTGCTGGTTTGGTTTCATGAAATGATTTCTCGTTATTTGTAAGCTTCATCCTTCTTTTTTATATTCTGTACAAATTTAGCTAATGAAGCGGCCACCAAGTTCAAATTTAAAATAATCTAAAGTCATGGAAAATCAAAGGAGTGCAAATAACAACATCGTATAGTAATTGGACATTATACCAAGCCCGATAAGATAGGCTTACTGGAGCAGACCTTAAGACTGCTTCAATATTGATCTAAACATGGTTCACACATCTGGGGAGTTGCTTACACATGCTTTGACTGCAACCATGTGCAGACAATTTCTAAGTATCCCAGACTAAGGTTTCAGTTTAGAATCCGTTTCTGAGCTCTGATTTGACGGAGGTCTAAATTTGTCAGAGTCCTCAGCAAATGCGGTTCACTTTTGCATCAGAATATATTATAAATAATTAGAAAACATGATGTGAATTAAGCGAATGTAGCTAAATATAGTATCGCAGAAATATTCGTCAGCTGAAACCTCATGTTGCAGACTGTAAAGCATTCTGGAAATGCAAGACCAATGGTACAGTATAAGCTGGTAAAAACACAACAGTAATTTGTAGATTAAGAATCTTGAGAAATATTTTTCTCTGCAAAAAATGGATTGTGTCCAGCTGCAATTCATTAGTCAATTTACAAGCCAAATATTTTCTCACCTAGATGTCCACAGGGTAGAAATATTATCCCTACAACCATAGATAAGCACACAGAGCAGGTGAGCTGCCCTGAAATAGTTCTGGCCATCTGGCGAATGTCTTCTGCACCTGCAACAGAAGGAGAGACAGTCACAGTCTAATGCGGTCTGCGTCTGTCTCGTGGGAGGTGGGGGGATCATGTAATGACGAGTGATTCGGTTGACATTAAGACTGCAATTTATATAATTTAGAACACAACTACTTTTTCGTCAGAACCGAGTGTAGACGAATCTGTAGACGGGAGTAGATGGGTAGAAGCAATTACTCAATGCCAAAATATGGAACTTTTTCAGAGTTATATTTTCGGTTACCACATAAATATATTTTATCATGGATAAATTATTCCCAAAACTGATATTTTGGTTAATAATGGTTATATCGTTAAAAATATAATGTTCTAGATGCACCTAAACAGCTTAGTATAACATAATGTTGTCATCCATAAATATATAAGACATTTTTAGGCAATCTGACAAAGGTAAGACATTTCCAAACGGAACTTACTGGTTTTAATACGGTAGTCAAGACACTGAAAAAGCTCATGCACTTGAATAATATTTAATAATTTACTGTGTAATCATGTAGAACACTTTGATTCATACATTACTTTGAAGACTGCAGAGTTGGCTATTGCATGTTCAGCTAAATGAGACATATATTTACCTGTGTCCATATTTGTCTCCCCTGTCGGTGCTGCTGTAGCCCCATTTGTCTCTCTGCCAGGGACTCTATCTTGTACAGAGTTCTCAGCTTCAACACCAGCGTTCTCAGCTTCCTCTGCTGCATTCTCAGGCTCGGATGGCGGATTGATGACTGTGGGCAAACATAACCTGGGTTCTGAAGAGAACTCTTGTTCTGGTACTCGCAACTGCTCTACAGCTCGATAAATGTCAGCCAAATATCGGAAATCAGGTTCACCTTTCTAACAAGTATTATCAATGGAAGCTGTAATACTAGAAAGTGAAAGTAGTTCATGTTGCTAGGTGACCATCGTAGTGGCGCATTGATGGTAATATATGTATGAGTAAACAGTGCTCAGCATGGAGTGCGGGCTGCTACATGTTTAAGGTTAGTTCAGTGATTGAAATGAAATGTCCGATCCTAGTCATGAGTTCCGATCCTAGTCAAACAGGTACCGGCGTGGTAAAATCATGAAATATACATGTAGCATCAACACGTTATGATCTGAATCAAAAAATGCAAAGATCTTCTAGAGAGAAAACTCTGAAAATGGGTTCGGCATATAAACCAAACAGGCAATGGAAGATAAATACAGCACGGGCCTAGGTTGTATCCACATGCGTTGAGAAAACATTCCATATTTTGTTAAGATTGTTGTGTTCAAGCACTATTTTATCTCCACAATTTCATGCAGTTTTCCATTGCTGGAGTAACAATATCCTTAGTTAACAAATCAAAATGATAATATTGCCAAAGGATCGCTCACACTGTCGGGTAAGTTAACAAATCATGCTTGTAACTACACACATGTAATAATACTAAAACGTTGGATTTTTCATAACAATGACATTGCTCTTTTTCAATTATTGATAACATTTTATCCCCAAATATTCTCATTTGAGATTGCATATACAGCTCCTACTTAGAATATTATTTTTCTACTTGTGAACTAATTAGTAAATACTATAATTTATTATGTTACCTTGATGCGGTTGATAATGACAGTTTTAACAGATTCCCTATTAAGACCAGCATCTAGTGCCCTCTGCACCACTTCTGTGTCCCAACGGGGCCTCAGCATCCTCACACTCACTACCTGAAAGTATTTAATTAGCCAATATATAATTATAATAAAGCATATGCAGTCAGCAGAGAAATTGGGAAATCGGAGATGGTGAGATTCTGACATTCTCACCATATTTTACAAAAATGTTGCAAAATTGTCTGCTCTAAAAATATGGTCTCATTTAGCCATCAAAGATCTAACCATGTTCCGCAAATCAAACATTACCACGCTCCTCTATTATTTAGTGTTGCCATTCACGATTAATATCAATGAAAGTGGAGTACTTGTCTTGTCTTGAGTAGTCTCTAAGTACTCTAAATTGGAGCCCTGTATGGTCTTGATTTTTAAGGCAATAGCCATCTCATAAAGCATGAACAATAAATACAGAATACAAGCACGCAAACTCTTCTGCCACCAAATGATAGTTTGAGATCTTTGCTAATTTGTCATCTACTTTGAAGGCAGCTGCTGCCACAAATCATTGCAGTATCTCCTTCAGTGTTGAAGTCAATGTTGGTAATTCCAGCCAGTGACATTAGTAATTAATATCTCAAAAAATATGGCGAATTTGTTGGAACTCACTTCAATTTTATTCTCAGCCTTTGGTTCCTTGTATCTGCCTAGTTCTTCCACTGTAGTGGAAATGAAGTCTCTCCCTTTCTGGTCAATAACAAACTGACATGGGGTTGCAGACCTGGCATGTCTTAGCCAAGGGTTCTCATTTATATTCCAACTATCTGATACTAAACCGCATGAAAAGCATGTCACGGCGAGTCCATTTCCTGAAATATAATATCAATACAAGCTTATAATGTATAATATGCTAAAAGAGTGTCTAACATTATTGCGTTAGTGGGAAATGTCGAGTATCTCACATTTTCAAACAGATGAAATCGCTTGATATGCTGGTCAAACCGAACATTTCAACTACTGCCACTTTATATTATGCTACCAGTGTCCGTGCTGGGTTAGTGAACTTAATAGAAAACTTAGATGTCAAGATCTTAAAAATAATCGTCAATTTAGAATTTAGTCATGAATAAAGGTGCACTTCAGCCACCACACTACATTATATTGCTGCAAGCACCACCATTACACCACCAGTAATTGTATGCTGGTGGAATGACAACTTGGTACTCACCTTCATAGAAGTATCCAGCCTCACACAGAAGGTTGGCGTCTATACCCAGAGAGTTTTGTGGGTAGGTTATATAAGTAGCCAATCTTCTCTCACTCACAGCAAGTTCTGGATAATTGGCCTGTTGCCAATTTATTCCTAGCACTTGCAGATTATTTGGTGAGTCTCTAGACTTCTGTTTATTGGATGAGATTCTACTTACATTCCAGTTGAACTCATTTAACACGTCTGAAACATTTGCACATTCTCTACCTACAAGGCAAAATGTGATCCAAAAATACGGTGGGTGCGATAGCAACTGTCTATTGTAAAAGTATTTTACAACAGACAGTAAAGTAAGTAAGGTAAGTAAAGTAAGTAAAGTAAGTAAAGTAAGTAAAGTAAGTAAGTAAAGTAAGTAAAGTAAGTAAGTAAGTAAGTAAGTAAAGTAAGTAAAGTAAGTAAGTAAAGTAAGTAGGTAAAGTAAATAAGTAAAGTAAGTCTTACAATAGACAGCAAATATTTTACAATAGACAATGTCATCTTCAGATAATCTTTGGAAAATAGTAACTGTAATTAAGGCAGTTGCATTAGCATCTATGTTGAATGCTGCAACGCAGAATTCCGTGTCCATCCAAGTGACAAACACTCAAAGTGGATGAAATTTCAATCAGTGTGTGAAGTTGCCATTGGAGCTATATTTAACTTGAGCACTAATTAAAACATTTAATTTGAATCTGAATTTTAATATTTCAATTATAAACTGAGGTTATTATACAGCTAGAATATGTCAGTTTAGTGTGTGATATGTAGTATTTATGAACAATTTATCTCTTTTAGCATTAGAGAGTTTCAGCAAAGGATTGTTGCCATAATCTAAAGGCTTAATTTAGTAAATGTGGAGAATATATACCTATTAATCCACATCAACATAGTCAAATATCAAATACTGAACACTATACTGGCATTTTGGTGCCAGTATAGTGTTAAAAGAAAATATCTTCAAACCTTGCTTCTTGAAATGCCATGATCTCAAGGGCTGCACTCATTCAGCTGAAGAGAACCAACAAATGATATTTACCAGCAAGCATGGGACACTGTGGGTGGGTCCTTATGTGATCTGCCGCTATTTTGGAAGCATCCCAATTTTCATCTAATGCCCTGAAGGAGAACTCGCAGAAAGCACATCTGATATTTTCAAGTCTGACATCATCTATCAACAAACACACATAATGATAGATACTATTGTATACATTATTATGATGATACCATTCGACAATGTACGTGGAGTAGGCCAATAACTATATATGACTCCAACCCGCAAAGTAATGACTACAACCCCCAAAGTAATGACTACAACCCCCAACGTAATGACTACAACCCCCAAAGTAATGACTACACCCCCCAAAGTAATGACTACAACCCCCCAAAATAATGACTACAACCCCCAAAGTAATTACTACAACCCCCAAAGTAATGAAATAGTTTCCATCATGTCCAAGGGTGTAAGAAAAGGTCAAATGGTGATCACCTGAGATTTCATATTCCCAGTTCATGATAAATGACATGAAGCATGCAAACTGACATGCAGTACAAATATAATCAGAACTTGGAGAAGACTGGAAACTGTTATATCTTTAAAGATTATCATTTCTTGCAGTATACTTGCAATGAAATCCAGCTTATGTCACAGTACAACAGCATGAAGCCGCCAATTGATGCCAGTATTGTAGTTCACCTTTATAACCACTTGTTTCCATTGAAATTGTTTGATTCCCTTTAAACTTTGTCTGAACCAAATATAGATACCTAGTAATGCCCTGGTTTAAGATTTTTCTCGTAGCTAAACTTCATTATGCACAATTATAATTGCAGATGAATGGAGTTTTGGAAAATCTTCTAACGTGGAGCAGAGGTGCCTGTGAGTTAGCACTAACCCATAGCTACTCCATCTGTAAACGTAACATGGTATTATACTATTCATCAACACTAAACACCAGATGATGTTGAAAGTAAACCCCCAACCTCATTCGACATATTGTGGATGGGCATACTCACAGAACATACCAGCAGCTGCCAGCTGCCTACCAATAGTTCTGATCGGACGCGTAGCATTGTCAAAGGTACGGGCTCGAGACCTTTCCTGGTGCATATTCGTGGCATCAACTGACCTATCTGGCAATGACTGTATGCATCGCTCAATCCTATAATAAACCATAAGCAGAAATGGGAAATTTTGAACCAAATATTTTGTATAATATTGGGCTTCCCTTTGTTTGTACCATCCAATTGAATGTGTATTATGCCAGACACGTCGAGTAACATAGAAATGGCTCAAAATGATTGTCAGAACAGTTTTCTACATTCACTACAGGACACCTACGTGTATGACGATCTGCCTAAATTACCAGCCTAGCATATACTGTAGGCTCTCTAGAAAGTAAGAAATAATCCAGTCCTGATTTAGCTATTTTAACAGAAGTTGTCCTCTCAATTATTCCAGATAACATTGCATGAAGCGATAATGACTTTCAATTAACACGCGTTCTTAGTAGGCGAATTACAGAGCTCACTCACCCAGATTGCCACTGATGCAGTGAGGTATGTGCAAGCTTGTGAATTTGGAAATAACCAGAGAGCTAGGAAAACGAAAGTTGTTTTCTCTAGATAATTTGAATCACGTCCCAAACTGAAAACCTCAACCGCCATTGAGCGGCTGAGCTAACCACTCAGATGACTCAGAACTCAGCTAACCTGAAAGTTACATTACTCACGTAACTGGATGCAGTGAGCTCCGTGATTGGCTACATGCTTGGAAAGTTTTACTGAGTAAATTGATGAGAGTGGACAACTGCCAGTATATAAATAGTAGATATTGTTTTTAAGATGAATTAATTACCCCGTCCCCATTATTTAATCACACCAGAAAATAAGAGAACATGGAGACGATTTATGAAGCCTAGGTACTTGATTTATTGATTGATATTGACTCCATTACCACATAAATTATACAAGTATTTATATAAAAGCATGTTACAACAGATAATATAAAAAATAGATACTAAACACTGACATTAATGTTTAGAAAAATGTTTTGTGCTTCAGTAATTATATATAAATAGTTAATATAGCATAATAACTGTATCATAAAAATATCAGTGCAGCCTAAGAATATAATGTATTAAGTGGTAATTGGTGTATAGAAGAATTGAAAAGACATTATTTATTCTGTGGATAACTCACTTAGAAGAGACTAGGAGTAAAAGCTAGGAGTAGTAGAGAGTAGAGGTGTATACCGCAATCTTTATTGAACTCTGAGCAATGCTCAATCCGTCCAGCAGATATTTATACCAAATAAAAATGTAGCCCGAGGCCTGGGCAAATAATAATTAATAGGAAAAAGTAGGGTGGGCATAACAAAGCACCATTGACATATAATAGTACTATCTGCAAGTTACAAATCACTAATGCAAGTCTATAATTGTTATGTAAACTAGCTGTCAACTGGATGCATAAATGACAGATAATATATGAATGGCTATACAAATCTCTGCCAATGTAGTAAATAAAACAAAGAGTGCATGCAAGGTGGGCAGTGGTAACGGTCAGTTCACAACAATCCTATACCAAGACAGGCGGGTGCTAATTTTGTAGTTGTTGGCTAGATATTTGAGTGCACTTTTTGCTTGATTTATTCTCTTGTGTTCCAGTTTTAGTTTCATCTTCATTCTAGCTGCATCGACTACGTTATTTCTAGATATATTTGCAGCTATTCCTGATATTTGCACCTGATTTTAGCTTATTCCGCTGAGCAAATTGTTTTAAGTACCGTATCTTAAATTAACAAAAACTTATGCAGAGGAAATTTTCAACTGTTGGCTAATGCATAACTTTTTCATTCAGAACAGCTTCCATAGTAGGTGCTTTCGGTATAGCTTCATGGCCTAGTATGTGCGTGCAATGAATGAATGAATGACAATGAGCAGATAATAATAATTAATCAAAATGCAACAAATTCCACCCACGGGCAATGAACTACTACTTACCAGTTCAAGATAAACGTGAAGGCATGACATTCAACTTGAACTTGAACTTTTGTTCACCGAATGCAAGCGTGCAATGACACTATGACAGGAAATGGTTTGCAGCATCTGAGTCCTTTCGCTATGCTATATAGTAACAACAGGTGCCCATGGAGCTAGAAGAATGGAGCGCTAAGTTCTTGTCACCAGTGTCCAGCAGTGTGTTGCAACGGCGATAAACATGGCGTTACGCCTTGCAGCCTCCAAAGCATCGTTTTCTAGCCTCTAACTGTATGTCTGATATAATGCTAGCCTGTTCGCACTGGAGAACAGGGCGCCAAAAAATGTCAGCTACTACCATTGTTACACATAATGCACTCTGTACCACATGATCATAGTTAGCACTCGAATCTTCTAGCTCCATGCGTGTGCCGCTCTTTCATATTCACTTCCGAAAATGTACAAAAGGAATAGCTGTAACTGTGTTGGGATTTTTCCAAGAACAGGCAAGTTTCATTTTGGCTCTTGATTTACAGCCAAGTGCACTCTCATATTGCATTCAGTAAGTCATTCAGTGACTTTAATAACTTGAACGATGCCTCGCGAATCTATACCTAAAGCACCTTATATCCTGACAAAATACTTTGATATTTTTTCCGCTCACCACCACATTGCTTAGTATATTTTATTCACTCAACATCACATTGCTTAGCTAAAGTGTGAAGGTAATTTATACACTACCCATTGTCTAAAGGCACATTTGGATTGTCAATGAGAGAGTTTACCTGGTCACCGACATCTGAATCAGTTACAATCCATTGGAATTCATAGTTATATGCATGTTTATACCAGTCTACTTCAATTAGCATTATGGACTAAAATGTGAAATAAATTTATGAATTGTAACAAAAACTTAGAAATGAAGCGATGGCCGGGTCAACTGTCTATAGCTTACCACAAATTGTGAAAGGGTTGGTATCCCTCCTGCACTTCATCTGAGCCGGCTTCACCTCCATGAGCTTGTGCCCCAGGATCTGGTAGACCAAGTGACGGTGTTGTAAGAGTGACAAGTTTAGAAATGCCACCAGTGTTATTTGCACCTGAACTAGTTCCTGGTCTACCGAAACAGTTATCTGCAAAAATGACGAAAATAAATTTGTTCTATAATAGCTTAATTATATTTTGTTTGAGTTGCTTCTGGTTTGAATAACAATAAAATTTTACCTAGTCCTAAGGGCTAGGTAATTTAAAAGGTATAAAAATGTAATTGGATAATGAAAAATATTTACTCGTTCCATAATCAAGTTATATTTCATTTGCGATTCTTCTGGTGTGAGCACAGTTAAAGTTTTTGGTTAGTGAAGTAGACAGCCCAACCAATTTGTAATTATTTGCAATATGAACTGTTAAGCAAAATTATTTGAAATATGGTAATATGAATTGGTGAATTTAGTGTTGTCCATTATACCGTATTCTGGCACTGGGACACGCGCCTTAAGGTGGGTGTGCCCTATATCACAAGGTTCACTATATCATTAAGAGATGCGTCTAAAAAGTGAAATATTTATTTTTTATTTAAAGGGTGCCTTATAAAATGAGAGTTTTATAAGTTAATAACTAGTGCGCCTTATAAGGTGAAGGTCACATTCAACAATTGGAGCCAGGGCACCAGGCAAAGTGTGAATAAAGAGTTATATTCCCTTCAAAGATAAGATGGGGTTGATAGTGAGGGAAGATAACTCTATGGAGTTATCGCCAAGGATTGATAGTGAGATAGATAACTCTATGGTGTGAAGAGCATGGTGAAAGCATTTCGGACTAGCTGACACAGTCCTCTTTCACCCAAAAGCTGAGAGTATGTGTTCATGACAGTGAGAAAAAATGTAAGTCATTAAGCATTTAATCTGATGAGAAGGGATGAGAGCAGCCAACGACAAATGTCATTCTATGTTGGTGTTGGTATTATGTATGGATTTCAACCATGTTTAAAAGGGTGTGCCCTCAAAGTGAGAGACACAGTAGTAGTATAGTGTGAGCAGATCGGTATCCCCCCCCCCCTCCGGTGACCCTCAAGGTCGAAATAATCTTAATTCCTCAACCCCGCGATGGGGTTCCCCCGACCCCCCTCCCAATCGAGAACGACGACGCTCCTCTAGGTCTACCTCGAAGACCAAAAATTGAGGATCCAGTGTTCCTAACTCCGACGCGGGTGGGGTAGGACGG
>JAOQGN010177916.1:0-11062 GCA_027564295.1 Himantozoum antarcticum | reverse complement strand
ATCATATGCACAATTATGTTGTGAACAAAATTGTATCACATTTCAAAGCTCCAGCTATACAAGTTGTCTCAGAATATTGAAATCAAGTACGGCGTGTAAAATCTTGAAAAATAAGTCAGTAGTGAAAGAGTTAAGCTTTGCTGTAAATTAACCTTAATTTCTAACATAAGATTTTTACTTTAATTTTTAGACCTTTTCATAGCAATTCCTAGTAAATATCTTCAAAAATCTACAAGTTTTCAACTTCTATAACTTAAAATTCAAAGTAAGTTCAAGTTTAGAGAGGCTACCATTAATCTAAAACTGGCTGCCATGACGAGTCAAGCGGCTTGCATAACTTAGACAATGAATTGCAATTTATCACACATTTCTATCGGACTGAAGTGTGCACAACATGTGCTAAAACATGCATCATCACTCAAGATCTATATTAAGATAACATGTTGATAATAAACATCCTTGCAGCAAGAGTTAAGGTGAATCAGAATCAGATAGTAAATAATAACAACTAAATTCTAATAATAATAAAATAATAAACATAAAGTCATATCATAGTCAACAATAAGTTAGTGTTATATATATATTATAAATTAATTAATTGGCATTATATTAATATTATAATTTATTATAGTTATAATCATTTAGTATGATATTAGTATATTATAATTGAATATAATTACAATTACAATTAATTAGTATTAATTATTATAAATTACTGAACTAGCAAAGATAATAAAAAAAAATAAAAAAGGATGCATTAAAGTATGTTTCATTTTATATTTTAAGGTTTTTCTGGGGCACACACATACATATAATCATATAATACAGAAGATTAAAAGTAAGATTAATTCACAATTAAAGCTTCATGCATGAAATATTAATCAGATTAAAAAGCAGCACTGAGTGACAGCACTAGTTTATAGCTTTCTCACAACCCGGTCTCAGACTGTAACATCCAGTAGTATTAGATCAAAACCCATCGTAATATCGGTAGGTAGCCCTCAGGGCTGTGTGCTTAGCCCCATACTCTTCTCGCTATATGTAGAAACCATGAAGACGACCCTAACAAACACCCATATACTGAAGTATGCAGATGACACTATAATACTGGAGTGTCTTCAAAGATCAGACGACTCCAAATTACAACTCGAACTCGACCAATTGGTTCAATGGTGTGACACTAATCATCTAACAATTAACTCTAGTAAAACGAAAGAGTTATTGTTTACCAACCTACTCCACAATCCAGATCCTGAACCTCTCAACATTCGTCAATCAAATATAGAAAGGGTAACAGAGTACACATACCTAGGCACCATACTAACCGGAAAGCTCTATCTATCCGCAAACACGGCGTACACCTTTGGAAAAGTCAACAAGAGACTTTATATTGTGAAAACACTAGCATACCTGGAAGTCCAAGAGTCATCCACCAAACTAGCATACGAGTCTTTCATCGAAAGTGTCATCGCATTCCATCTAACTAGCATATACGGTCATATATCCGCATAACATCGTAAACAACTCAACCATGTCACAGAGACGGCGCACAAGTTGAGCAACAACCAACCGAAGTGTAAAAGCTGCCAAATGAAATGGCTATGCCTACTTACTAGTTTAGATTCACCTATCGAACTAGAGCGCCTTCCATCTGATCGTTGTAAATCCCTAAACAACGTCTCGACACTAGAAAGAACTGTTTTAGAACCGAATGTGCCAAACTCCGAAATCAGATTTTATAAAGTAGAAGTTTTATATGACCTATTTCTTAATATTTATTATTTTTATTTTTATACATAACATATTTTATTTGGCTCATAATGTAAACATTAGGTTTATCATTTTATTGATACAATGCAATGCAATGCAATACAATGCAATGCAATGCAATACAATACAATGCAATGCAATGCAATACAATGCAATGCAATACAATACGATACAATGCAATGCAATGCAATTGACCTCTCACCTCCTGCAGCTGTACATATGCACGGTTGAATAGGGTTGCTGTTACATGCTCCGTGCACACAGAACTCACGGTCAGCTTTCATATTCTCAATGCTGACGACGTTCTGGGCCCATTCATATCCGACCTTCTCATTGGGATACAGTTTGCATGCTGTGTATTCACATCTGACAATTCATACAAAACAAGCTGCATGCAGTGGGTCTGGCACATTGTCACATGCAGTGGGTCTGGCACATTGTCACATGCAGTGGGTCTGGCACATTGTCACTGTATGCTGGTCTGGTCTGGCACATTATCACTGTAGTCTGGTCTGGTCTGGCACATTGTCACTGTAATCTGGTCCGGTCTGGCACTTTGTCACACGTGGTAATGTTATGTTAAGTTTATGTTATGTTTTATATTTTCATTCTGTATCTAGCAGTAGATAGTAGTGAATGATTACAATATTTGATAATAATAAAAAAGTGATGATACAAAATACATACAAAAGCTAAAAGGTTGCATAATTATTGTTGTATAATGCATAAAATATGGGAAGAAATTTTTAGACGTTTTGCTGTTCGGTTTAGCAGAGATCTAAAAAGAGTGCTTCGTCTAGAAGAGGTCTTGTTGTTAGTTAAAACCCTACTAAAAAGAGGATGGCCTACACGCTTGGAGATCTTAATAAAATGGCTTGACCGTATTCGCCACTACATTTTCAATCACATCAGAGTCAATAGTTGAGGGGCCGTTTTGCTTTCAATATAACATAACCTTAGAGTAATAATATAAAAAATGAAGTTATGGGTTGAGGATTCCCTTGGATCCTCCCAGTGGTATTCCATGGAATATTTTCTGTGGTATTCTTTTAATACAGTAGTGTTTATTCTTATTCCTTGGTACGAGTTTGGAATTGTACTCTCTTTTTGAGCAACCCCCAACTGCTCTCTCATTGGTCAAGATTATTAGAGGATGCTTACCACTGTCGAGTTTGCTTGGTATTTTATTTTTCGTTTTTTTTCTTACCATCGAGATATCTGCTTCTACCACATATTTTGCCAGATAACTTGCCAAACTATTGCAGAGTGCAGAATTACAGAATTATACTCTGCCACTCCTACATTTCTTAGGTGGGTCTCCATTAAAACATGTACTCCATAAAAGCAACTCTGTTTGTTTAACTGGATATTTGTCAATTTCAGCAAGCTAAACTGAAAATAAACAATGAGTTAGTTTGGAAAGGCGATTACTTGTGAAGGAAAGGAGATTTCAAGATTATTTTAAATGTGTTATATTTGCAAGGCTGTTGTGCTGCTGTATGTGGTGCGTGGAAAATACTAAAGAAGATTTTTACCGTCAGATCTGAGCATAACAGGAGAAATTATAATGCGCAAAGCAACGTTAAAATCCGGGTTAAAAGCACAATCTCTAGAACAGAAAAAGAGTACAACTCCAAACTACATGTAGTGCTGCAAAAATCAAAACAGATGCTCTAGCGTTGCTCTAGCCCTTGCCCCTTGCCCTCAGGACTCGAGAGGCTATCTCAGGACTCGGGAGGCTATCTCAGGCTCAACTGGAAGAATAGAGCTAAAGACAGTCCTCAGGCAGAACAAGCCTCACTCATAGTAAACATGAGTGCATGCTGAAAAATTACATGTAAATGTGCGATATATGAAAATGTTTTAAACACCTTTAGAGACATAGGTTTTTGTTAGAAACTGTTACATCATGATTCATGTAATGAAAGAAATTATATATCCAAGAACTACAAGAGTTGTCTTACCTATCAATAAACCCACGGAAGTGGCACTACGAGTTATCCGCTCTATATCGCGGTATAATTATGCCTACGACGTAAAATGGCGTCCCCTGCAGCGAATCGGAAGTGGGTGGACTATAGCGCGAGAGCCTCGCTACACTTCCCGTTCTCTTCTACTTTCATTGAGGAGAAGTCATACACATTTTTGTGCTCTACATATAATTGCTTAGGAACAATTTGCTTTATTCACTCTACTAAATTATTGCATACTGTAATGGTTTTGTGTATACCACTACGAGATCTTTCACTTTCACTGTTGCACCTATACTTGTAGCGTTAATGGCTCTGAAGCAATAATGGTTCTGAAGCAATAATGGATAGACAAGTGAACAAGACTTCTTTGGCGGGGTGTATAAACTAGGGTAGTAGTTTTATTGCCCCTTAAAAATGTTACAACAATGGCAGAAGGTGAGTAGATAACATGAATAACTATAAGTATCATTGAAGCAGGTGTTATCACTCTGGCGGCATGAACAAGACTGATTCGTGTGACAAGTATTACAGACAACAGGTAGCTGACCAATTATAGTAAATGTTCTGTAATACAACTGTTCACACATATACGGATAGCACAAAGCAATGCATATAGCAGAGTTAATCCACTTAAGAAGGTAATGTCATTGCAGTGTAGTTGGGTTGAATATCCATACATATTGGGCAACAGGCAACCAGGCTCTTGGCATCATAATAGGAGCTTGGCTGTACATATGAGGTGGCTTCCAGCATATCTCCAGCATAGTAAGGTACTTCTATTATCTGTAGTAGTTGTCTGTCTCATCTAGGGGTAGCTTAGGCATATTCGCTAGGTACAGTAGAGAAGGCATAACCTGGCCCAAGCAATCTAGCACATGAGAATATGCATCCATAACAATATGCTGGGATTTTGAGTATAGTATGCAAAAGGAAAAAACTGCAGGACGACCAGATATGACATTAGAGAATGATGATGAGAGAACGATATTTCTAGTTGATATGGCATGCCCAAGCGAGAAAAATGTCAAATTAAAATATGGAGAAAATGCCAACAACTAGATTTTGAGATAAAAGAAAGATGGCCAGGTTACCATGTCGAAATAGTCCCTATACTTATAGGGTGCCTTGGAGGCGGGATGTTGAAAGCAAGAGACTATGTTGGAAGGTATTGATGGATGAGAGTAAAGTTAAGAAAGTGTGTCAAGAAAATTTAAAGACAGTGTTATATCATAGTGAAAGCATAGTAAGGAAAAAGGAAAGTGCTGTCAAATGTTGTCCAGGCAGAAATATGAGCTCTTGTTGGAAAAGGCTACTAACAAACAGTGGCCCAAGAATACTCAAGGCCTGTTTAAACAGGCTACTACCCTAAAATAATAATAATAATAATGAAACAATAACGGGTAAACCAACAGTCCTATAGCTACGCTATAGAACTAAATATAACTTTAATCACATTAGATGCTTTCGGTATAGCGGAACGCTCTAGGACGGCAGTTCAGTAAATGAATGAAAATGAGCAGATAATAATATATTCAAACACATTAAATTCCACCTGTGGGCAATGAACGACTACTTACCAGTTCAAGATAAGCGTGGGGGCATGAAAACAACTAAAACTTGAACTTTTGTTCACCAAATGCAAGCGTGCAATGACAGGAAATGGTTTGCAGCATCTGAGCCCTTTTGCTTGGCTATATAGTAACAACAGGCGCCGCCCTTTCATAATCACATCCGAAAATGTAAAAAAAGGAATAGCTGTAACTGTATTGGGGTTTTTCCCAAATACAGTTTGGGAAAAAGCAGGCAAGTTTCATTTTGGCTCTTGATTTACAACCAAGAGGATGCTCATATCGCATTCGGGAAGTCGCCAGGCAGGTGACTTAAAATTTTTGGAAGTGAATCTATACCGAAAGCACCTATTATGTCATATTTTTGAATTATAAATTCAAAATTTAAATATATACAATTACAAATATCATATTACATTCTAAGAAAAAAAATAGTAACAAAAATATTTAATTACTACTAACTATAATTATTAATTAATATAAATTAATTACATAAAGTGAAGAGGGCTCTTTCCAACCCAACATCGGTGTAGGATTTGTCTACTGAGCCTTTGCTACTTTTTGAAGTTTTCCTTTATATTTGCTACAAATTGTAGCATGTATAATAGGAAAACTTTGAAAGTCACAAAATGGGGGGTAAACAAACCTACATCGATGTCGGGCTGGAAAAGACCCTTTTTCCGACCCACCCGACCTCCCAACAAGGCCCTGATTTTAAGGCTAGTATAAACAACAGACTGTGTTTAGCCACCAGGGCACCCAGCTTCAACTTTTAAACTATTTCCCAACATTCAACTTTCCATTTTGTAGCCACATACATATATACACATATAAATAGTAATTCATATTTCATTTTTGAAAGTAGTACATCCCAGTATTCAATATCATTAATTGTTGCTAGTTCATTTATATATCATATTACCCTTAGTGTGTTTATTTTAATGAAATAAATAATTTCACGATAACCAATTAAATATAAATATTTACTAGAAATGATAAAATCATGGACCACGACGGTCGGAGGCAGAAATGGTATTAACGAATCTGAACAAGATGAGAGGCTACTGGCACCGGGTTGCCATGTTAAACTTAGTTACTACTTCCCCCACCTTTCTCTAGACCTATTAGGTGCTTCCTAATCTGACATGCATACTCTATATTGTAAAATGTATTGTACTATATATTTTACATTAAAATCATTGCAATTGCAAGCAATAAATTCTAATGCAAATGTAAAGCATTACCGCTGCAAGAAACAAATTTTAAAGCAAAAATAATTGTAAAATTAATGTAAAAGATAAATTATTAACAATAGTTGAAAGAATTCCTAAAGCCAGTATTATAATAGTGCAAGGTCAATTTAAATAATTAAATCTTAATGAAGTTTTTTTTGCCTGAGTATCCGAGAACCTGAGACCTTATTGTTGTAAGTTGGTTCCCTTCCATCTGACAGTGACAGATAATTGGATATATGTTAATTCCAATTCTCATTCGGCATTCATTCATTGCATTCTACTAGTGATGTTTTTATACTCACCATATCGCTTGAATCATCGATGCATATTGTATAATAAATTGAACTGCATTGTTGTATTTTTGTATTAAGTAACATTTGCTGATGTTGTTGTTATCTTTTTCATAATGTTTATCTATTGCCGAATCGATCATTTGACTATTCTCAAATGATAGTTTTCATGCCGAAGTCGTTCAGTCATTGTTGAACGATTTTTGTTTAAATGGTGTCCAGTCAAAAGCGACTTCCGCGGGCAGAATCATTTATCTATACTAATTGATTACTATATGTTTTGTTGCTTAGCAACAATTCGACAGTGTATCTGAATTTACTATATAAGTAGAGCTAATTTTTTATACCAGCTCATATGATCTTTGGACTTTGCTCTGGATACTTGAGTTCCTCTGTCTTACTACAAAAGAGCCCTTTTGGGAACTCGATAGTAACACTAGGAATGAATAATCATAGTCAGAGCAGTGTATTGTTGTAATTATACTTGTTGGCAATCATATTGTTGCTGGCATACTTCATCTTACCACTATTTATGTACATGCACCTTCTTGAATAGTGAACCATTGATAACTTACTAATTGTATTATTTCGTACTACTAACGAGCCTTCGGGAGATCGAGTAGTACTGTAAATAATCACAAGTTAGTGGGAAAGGTTACTCTCTTATTCGGACCATGACTGAATCCTTGGGAATATCAGATGGACCTTAAGTAAGAGATTAATCCACCCTTTACTATCATTAGGGATGGTCATAACATCCACAATCGGCAACAAGCAAACAGTATCATCGAGAGAAGATAACTTCGGTAATATATAAATATTATCTCAGAGAGAAGATAACTTCGGTAATGTACAATCAATATCTCAGAGAAAATAATTTGCAAAACCATTCGGTTATGTGCAATCATTGTCTCAGATAGAAGATAGTTCATAAATCCACTTGTCAATAAGTAAACCTTTTGTTAAGAGAAGACAAATTGATTGTTTCAGATAATTATTTGATAATAATTAACTTTGTTCTAAGACTTGACTCTGCCGTCAAGAGTGTTCCAGGCTTCGTTATCAGTGTAGAGATCTGATAATAATAACATTTGGGAGTTCATAACTTCCAAGGCATATTTTATTACATTATGTCGAATGGGCTGGGTAGAGTCCAAGTTCCAGAGATCGAGTCAGGAACGAAAAATCAATGTACGCATGGTCCGGGTCGGGCAGCATCGGGTCAGGGAGCATCGGGTGAGAGGGTACAGGTTTTAATATATTTATTTTCTTCATACTATGGTTTATAATGTTATATCGCGATTGTCTATTTCCTACAGGAAATAGGTGTGGTCTGCAAGAATTGAACTTTTTTTAATCTCACTATTACGTCGAGTAACACTATCAATGAGCAAGTGAAGAGTATAATTTTATTAATGCAGTGAAATATCATGAGGGCGATCTTTGGGTATGATAGTATTTCTTGATAAACATAATGAATAACACAAAGAAACGTAACATGGTCCTTATACAATATTGTAATAAATATCGTTTATTTTTATTAATTATATTATATTTACATATTAACATGTATATAACCTAATTAATATGAAAAAGTCACATAATATAGATATATTCTTATTTACTATATATTTATATGATTATTATAATTATCAATAACATTATAATTATATTTGTTATTAAAAATAACTCTCAAATGTACTGTTTTATACCTTATTAAAGATAATTACAATGAAATAGAAATATTGGTATAAGTTCAATTTATAACATTTAAAATAATGTAGGGCTCTCAATATGAAATATAAATAATATATATTAAATTAAAATATAAACAAAATTTTATAAATAGTAAGGAGTAAGATAATGTTTATAATAGTATAGATGCCGATACCAGGTGCAGATACTCAAATGTACTTGTTTTATACTCTAGTAAATATAATTATAATGAAATAGAACTATTTATATTGCCTTAATTAATAATAAAAAAAATAGTGCAGGTCTCGCAATATGAAATAAAAATAATATTTACATTAAATATATATATAAGTATAAACACGATTTTACAAATAGTACGAATGAAGATATAGTTTATTATAGTGAGCATGCAGATACCTATCTAAATTACAAGGGAGCAAAACAGTGTGTTTTGTATTGAACAAAAAGACTAACACAAATTGACAATGATATTGTCACTACAATCTCACTGTCCATATGAAATGGGAGACATAAATTATTATGAAACAACTGCACATAATTAGAGAACCTTGCGTTACCCATTAGCAGCGCAGGTTAACTTTCAGTGCCCGATTACTGGCTCCAACAATGATTTCAGAATGTAGGAGTCCTCAGGGTAGCCTGTCCTTACAAGCTTTGTCAAATACGGATTTGCCCCCACGATGAGATCGGGCCCTAGAAACAAAAAAATTTGTTTCTGGAGGCCCGATCTCGCCGTGGGGGCAACTCTGCATTTGACAAAGCTTGTAAGGAGCGGAGTAGTATAGTCTGGGCTTTGGAATCCCGTTATGCACTAGCGTATGGTACATGGTAGCTTGTAGTATTTTGTCACCCATTGAGGGTGGGGGTGAGACTTCCTTCTTTGCCCATTTTCGAATGAATTGGATCTAAGACTAGCTCAGCACCACAGCCATCATAGCCTGAGGTTCCAAGACGGGGTTTGAGACGCCCCGTCTTTTGAGAGGTTTTTTCCTAGCGATTTAGACTACTCCCTGCACCACCGGACGACCGGAAGTTAGCACCACCGGACAGCCGGAGGTTTTTTTGTTGTCGTTTTGTTTCCGGAAGTGTCTAGACACATGGAAATGCGGTTGATTTTGGACATCCGGGTATTGATTTCCTTTAAAGTGCGAGACAACCGGAAAGGTTACTTTGTAGAGGACAGCCGGAAGCGTCCTTTGATTGTTTATTTTTTTGAATGATTCAAAAAAATTTGAATGAATGTATTCGAAATGTTTTGAATGAATGAGAGGTGATTCGAAATTTTTTGAACGAATTGATTTGAAATTTTTTGAATGAATTGATTCGAAACTTTTTGAATAAATGATGATTCGAAATTTTTGAATGATGAATGAATAATGATTCGAAACTTTTAGAACGATGATTCGGAATTTTTTGAATCAATGATTCGAAATTATATCGAATATTTTGGATCACTATACAGTGGAACATGGATAATTCAACCTTCAGGGGACAGGAGAATTTTGTTTGAATTATGAGATGTTTGAATTATCCATACATGGCTATGTGTACATGTATAATTTAGTGTCATGTGCCATTTGTATATAGTGCCTAGTGTCCAGTTCTAGTAGTATAGGGTGAGCAGAGCGGGTTACCCTCTCTCCGAAAATTTCAACCAATCACAGAGCTCCTGACAACCTCTAAGCCAATCAGAAGGCCGCAAAATTCAAGAAAAAAGAGAAGCTCAAAAAACGACGAAGTCCAGCAAAATGACCTAATCCGGCTTTCTGATTGGCTTAGAGCCTTTTTTCACTTCCGTTCCTCACAACTCTTGAAACCGGAACCAAGCCTCGTTTGAACTCCCCTAGCAACCTCGGTTGCGTCCCTAGCAACCACCAATCGCGTTCGTCGTTACATAATCACCCGTTCCCTTGACGACGGAAGCCGCCTGTCTCCAACAAAGACTTCCACGTGACTATCCCGGCTTTCCAGCGGTACGGACACGCGATAACGCAACTCCCCTAAAACACCCCCACCCAGCCGGTGTTTCTGACGCGCCGCGCGTCCCCGAGAGGAGGGGGCGACAGGAAGACGCCCGGCTGCTCTGCTCGGCCGGGGGTCGCGAAAAAAACGTTAAAAAAGAAATCGTTTAAGACAGCGTACAAAAGAACCGTCGTTTTGTTGGCCTACATCGTTTTGGTGTTTACGAAAACCTTTTTATTCTTTTTTGGAAAATTATTTTTAAAAGAGTTAAGTTTAACAACTTAAATTAAAAAGGTTTCAAGATAACAAAAACGCTGATCATCGTTCGAGACAATGACAGGGTTTAGGAGGTCATTAGGTAACTGCAACATCACAGACGGGCTAGTGACATTGTTTTCCGCTCGCCGGACGTGAGTGGTAACAGTTTAAGCAACACTTTCACTACTGACTGCTTATACACAATTTTCACCTAGAAACTGGCCGCTTTTGGGGTTTTTCCAAGTAGTATAACTAGTATTTACCTTTTCATAAATGCTTCTTCTTGCATA
>JAOQGN010177806.1:0-11062 GCA_027564295.1 Himantozoum antarcticum | reverse complement strand
CCACCCCCACCATTCACCCCTTCGCCTCGATCGGAAACCCGATATATTAATACATATTCGACTACGGAAGCCCTATGATTTGTACCTGTTAGCTGTAATATCGAAAAGTTGTGCTGATTTGAAGGTATGCTCACCTGACTCTACTGCTGATGCGTAGTGCTGTAGACAACTCTTTGAAATCAGCACACGCCATGATTTATAGCTGCATATACAGAAGTGATCTATATAAATATATTGTGACAATAAATATCATATACAGTCTAACCTGTGTTAAAGACCACTCTATACAAAGACCAACTCCCTTAACAGACCTATGGTTATTCCCCCAATGCTAAATTAATGATAATGTACCAGCACTGTGTCAGGAGACCACCTGTCCTAAGAGACCAGATTTGTTGACTCCCAAGGGTGGTCTCTTAAGACAGTTAGACTGTATTGTGACAATTGTGTTTATCTATAAACACGGTGAATTATTCAAAAAAAAAACATGGAGCACGTAATATATAATTGAACATTGTGGAATCCTACCTACATGTATAGGCCTACATATATTTTGCAATATATTTTCGAATATTTCCAATTTTGTACGAAACGGCATCTCTGCATCAGCTTGTTATACCAATTGCAATTTGTTATTGTTAATAAACAAGAAATAACCCATAATAATTATAGTAAATATACCATATAAATTATTTTCAGGTCGTCATATTGCCTTGGAGTTAGATCCTGGGATTCACTGTTTAGGTTTGGGTTTTGTAGCCCCAAACTGTCATTTTGGAACTTAGTCTTATACCAACCAAACTGAAAAGGAATTGTACAGACGAATCTGGGACTATTCGAAGCTGCAGTTTCAAAACGGAGTGTCCTTAGGTGAGACAACTTAGGCAATCGACGGGGGCAACTATATGACCCAATCCAAAACCCCAACCATAATCTTCAAACATTCATTTACGAAACAGCAGTTACAAACTATTGGCATTCTGTACAGTCTCATCTCAGTGTGCAGACACTGCACTGCAGACTGATGTTGTTCTTTACACTGAATGCACTGTAAAGATTCCGGAAAATGATAAGTAAAATTTCACATCTTGTTTGTTGCCAGTCTTGTTTATCACACATAATGTAGCTGCCAGTTTTATAAAATAACCAGAGCACAAAGAAGTGCTATGAATCAACCCATATTGCACATCTTGCTAAAAGAAGTTTTAAAGGAAGTGTTAAAGGAAGTGTTAAAGGAAGTTTTTCCTGTCCCCCCGTTGCAGCTGACCGTTGCCATTGTGATATCACCATTGCAAAGTCCAAACAGATGAATCAGAATTTCTATAATTTTCAACACCATGTTTTGTCCAAACATCACTTTTATGCCAGAGCACCAAACATCAACATGTAAATTCTCTGGGCGTTATTCTGAGACATTGCTATGCTCTAACTCTTATTTTATCATTATTTACTCTCATTTTACTCTACAAGTACATATATCTTACAATTTAAAGAAATCAGCATACTAAACTAACTGTCTTCTGGAAGGTGCAATAAGGTAAAGAATCTAATTTTTATCAATATTTGAGAACTGCACTGTTCATTGTTTTAATTGATCAGCCTCATGATACTGTACTCCAAAAGGTAATATTAATATTAATCGCTTATTATTTCTGAAAGATCATTGAATTAATCTGTGTTACCTCACATAGTTTTGGCAATAACTAAATAGTAGAATGTAGTGTTTTATCATTTTTGTGTGACAATCGGCTTACTATGCATATTATCCTTTTAGTTTCACGGTGTATCATAGTGTAAAATAAAGTCAACAAAACTTCACTACGACATCAGTCTGAATCTCTAAGCTAAAACCAGAAGTGCAGTTACATAGCCCAGTGACAATATGTTGTGTTCAGTTTAGGCATGTAACAAGTTCTGCTACTGTTATACTTACAATATTCACAATAAAAGTTAGAATTATCATATCTCTTTTATATTTTAATTGTGGATAGTAGCAGTGGATTAAATTAATAATTCAGTTCAAGTAGTTTGGTGATCTTGACATGGAATTTCTGTCACTGTCTCCGCCTCTAGTAACTGTGATATTAAATCCATGAACCATAGTCGTAATCACAATAAGTTTTATTGGCTGAACACCAGAAATCCGGCTGCATGCGCTATACTGCCTCCGTTTACTACCTCTAGATACGGTGACATAGGTCGGCGTCTCATAGTCGCTGTCACACATAAGTATCTGTCGGTCGAACAAGCAGGATTGGGTTGTCAGATACCATCTTATTGCATGAAGGCGAATCATTGTGCATTGTGAATAGCAGAATAAAATTAGTGATCAGCTCTAGAGCCTGTTATCGGTTCAACCTACAGAGCTTGTTTTCAGAGTTCAGTTCTATAGAGCCTGTTATCGGTTCATACCTACAGAGCCTGTTATCGGTTCATACCTACAGAGCCTGTTATCGGTTCATACCTACAGAGCCTGTTTTCGGTTCCCCTCTACAGAGCCTGTTTTCGGTTCACCTCTACAGAGCCTGTTTTCGGTTCACCTCTACAGAGCCTGTTATCGGTTCAGATCTACAGAGCCTGTTATCGGTTCACCTCTACAGAGCCTGTTTTCGGTTCACCTCTACAGAGCCTGTTTTCGGTTCAGATCGACAGAGCCTGTTTTCGGTTCAGATCTACAGAGCCTGTTATCGGTTCACCTCTACAGAGCCTGTTTTCGGTTCACCTCTACGGAGCCTGTTTTCGGTTCACCTCTACAGAGCCTATTTTCGGTTCACATCTACAGAGTCGGCTACCCCCCTTAGCGGCATTTTACTTCAATGTCATGTAACTAGATCACAAGAGCTTAGACTCCATTTATCAGAGGATTATGATACTTGTGCTTGGAAAAGCACAAGACTATACTTTGGGCAGATTTCTTATTACCCAATAGAGATTTATATTTGGAAACAAACATTACCATTATAATTATGTATAAGTAATTTTGTTGCAACTTACCCACAGGCTGCCCAGGTATTGCTCAAATTGTTGTCGCTAATCAAATTCATTTAATTCAATTTTCATAAACAATTTCAATTTCAAAAATTCAATAGTTGCAATGGGCATAGGGCCTGATCTACAACCGGTTCAATCAGGAACTCAAGTTGCAGTAGACTAGATATACAATTGGCTATAGGAGCTTCTCACTAAGTATTCTCTAACATCAACCACCAACTGAGGGTTATAATAACAGCTTTTTTCATAATTGATCTATATTTATCAGCTCATGGTTGTGCTGGGGACGGATTACCAATGTGACCATGGCAAAACAGCTTCCTGAGACTGGTAAGATTTTTGGAAACAACATAATTTTATCAGCAGTTTTGTAGCATGTAGCATCGGAAATAGCATTTCAATGAGGAACATAGGGCCAAAACAGAAGACTACTAGAGAGCCGAGTGGACTAGCGCAACAGACTTTCAATCAGAAGTTTTTTTGTTTGATTTCCGTGACAGTTCACTCATTTATTTCAGTAGCAGAATCTGGTAGTCCAAAATCCATGTAGTAGAACAGTAGTATCGTATAGAAGAATAGTAGAATCGTTCTATAGTAGAATCTATGCCCACTGCTTAGCAGATACTGTCAGAAAGTTTCACAAAATGGTATATAAACCAACTGACTATTATTATAACCAATATTTTTCTATCTAGACCTTATTATATACATGATTGCCATGGTTGCATGTATCCAGCATGTAATACACATATAAACAATAAAATTGCATATTTAAAAATTAATCAATTTATACAATTGAACCAGGAAAATTTATACATGTATTAATTTACACAGTTTTACCATGTGCCATTCATTGTCAAACGCATATCAAGGTAAAATGTCGAAGAGCATGTTGACTAATACTTAAAATAATGGAGAATTGAGATAAAAATAGGGCACCGGGAGTTCACTAGACGACAAGTTTGACTAGTGTTTTTAGCTAGAAGTTTTCTAACCGATTCATGATTGGAGAATATTATGCAGTTGCCTCTTCTGCTGCTTCACCACCACCTCTAGTTGGTCGGCAGCTTGTCTGAGTGACAGTATTTGAGTTTCCACGGACTTAATACCAACTTTCAAACTTTCCACAAATTCTATCTTGGCAGTTCCGTCAACAAGCAGCGTATCACCAGGTTCATCTATAGCCTTATTTTGGGGCACAACTTTTGAGGAAGCTATATGATTGGTTGAAAGTGATGTGCTACCACCATTATATGTCACCAAGGGTGTGCAGCTGGAATTGGTGAATAAGATCGAGTCGTTATTTAAGGCATGGCGTATGGGACAAGACCACTTACGATTACGAGCTAGTGGCGCAGTCCAGCTAGAGATTCTTTTCTTTGGGACTGAATTTAAACTGCTAATCTGGGAATCATCTAAGATGTCATCATTGGCAAAGTGCACCTTATCTCGACTAGTAAAGCGAGGTTCACACTTAGTAAAGGGTGGTGGGTTTACTAACCCGACAGCATTCACCCAGCGTGTGTATGAACTCTCATCCACCTCATATACAGGTGGTGCATGGTTATAATCTTTGTGATGCCGAGATAAAACATCACGACTTGAGCTGTGATAACCGCAGCGACAAAAGAATTTGCTAAAATGTTGTCTGATGTGAGCTTTTAAGCGTCTTTTCGTTACAGATCTTCTGCGGCAATAAGGACATATGAGACTGTTTACCAATCCTATTTCGAGGGCCTGTTCGATCACCTCTTCACTATCTTTGGAAGTCCAAATTTCACGAGGAATAGGAGTGGGATAGGCCCCTTTAGGAGTCGCAACTACTCCAGTATTGGGGATTTTCCAAACCTCCAAACGCCTTCGATGAGCAGCAGTTAGTGATTGAGGATGGGGGCCAGGGTTAAAAACATCTGGTGGCTGTTTAGTAAGTGTAGGCATTGGTATGGTAAAGGCATTAGCAGTGATCAGCTCCGGAGTTACTGTAACAGTAGCATCTGGATGAGTGCCTACAATATTATCAGTTCACAATCAACTAACATAAAAGGGTGTAAGCATGCTCTAAAAGACATATTTGATGACATGTTTACCAAAGTGGCCAATTTCTCCAGTGCTTAGAAGTCTCTGCCTAGCAGATACATGAGGCTATTACTGTCTATATGCAAACCAATTGATACTATTACAAAATTGGTCTTCTACTTTTAGCTTTGGGAAACCACTTCCTCAAGATGAGTGGCTTAACTATCATAGGCGTTATGCACAAAGCAAACGTATGATAGGAATTGCAGTACAGTCCTCTGATTTTTTAGAGAACTATTTCCTTACTGGTTGTCTTAAAAATCTTTGGTATTGAGTTCATATAGTGATCTTTGGTATTGAGTTCATAAGTTCATAAGTTCAGATCGAAATAAATAAAAGTTCAGATACCCTTGCTAATACTATTGACACCTAAAATAGCTCCTGCCAAATTCTCAATATTGAAATCACAGCATTGTGTGTTTTTTGGCAAATTTTGACAACTAACTCCCCCAGGCCACAAACATTCAACACCATCCATCAACTTTGATGAGGCAAACACCAACCATCAGCTTTGATGAGGCAACAACTTCTACAAGCATTCAACACATTTAACTGGCATGTGTTAGGCATACAATACAAGCGTCAGGTTCAGAGTGCACCATATAGGCCAAAAAGATATCACCCCTTTCAATTGGTACCGAAGAATGTCGATTAGTTAGAGCTCCAGGGGAGATAACTCTATGATATAGCCCATGGAAGTGATAACATTAGCACCAACCTGCGTAGCTAAAGTCCAGGATTGGCTCCTGGGTGGCTGACACATCTAGTAAAACAACAGAAATGCAATATAAATAATATAATCATTGTTATAATTAAATCATTGCAACAAATAGGATGTCAATGCAATGTGTTGTTTTCCATGCAGCTGCCTAGTCACCATTCTATTCTCCAGCTACCGCATACTCATAGGACAGAATAGATTGAATAGAGAGTAGGTGTATGCAAACAGTCATACGTGTATTGGGTATTGCGAATGACTATATGACTGGCCTAGCTACTAATACACACTACTCTCACGCGTATTGCCATTGATGAAATACTAGATATAGCAAATAATAAGTTTCTAGTTGAACTATTTCGAAAAAACATTTTATATAATAATACGGACGATTATCGAAACATTAATATAGAAAATATGTGTTTTTCTAGACACATAAAGCAGCTGACAAAGCTGTTAAGACTGTTAAGCTGACAAACTGTTAAGCTATTACCAATTATCATTAAAGTTTCATTCCATAGTTCATTTCATAGTAACCACTGGTTACGCTGCAGTCAGCAATAATATTGAGGCCCTGGACCGAAGTGGTGTGCCCCAAAATTTTGGGTCGAACTAGTGTTTGGGAACAATACTAGCACCGCTCAACAAAAAGACCGCTGCATTCTCAACACTGAAGAAATATTCTCCTCCAAAAAGGACAGAGACGCGACACATTTCATACTGTTTCTTATATAGTGTGAGAAGCATCGGGGTGGCTACTCAAGCCCTCCTAATAAGACTACTACAGTGGTAAGGTCCGAGTCTCGCCATGGTATTGAATATAACCAAATTTTTGTCATTATGTACAAGGAACACTTTTTTATGGGTTTACGTTTCATGGAAGCCCATTGGAATCTGTTTGAGCATGTTTGTCTATGTAGACTGGATAGACACCTAATAGGACAGTGCATCATCCATTCCTCTATGCAATATAGCATGATTCATTCACTGAAAGTTTTTACATGTTCAAATATCGTCCAAGTGAACTTGCACCCAGCAAAGGAGGCAGGATGACTGCTTGTTCATGTTTACAAATGTCAGTGATTCGATCCTCATTTTTTTGTTTTTTTTGATAGTTTATTGTATATAGGGTGAAGAAGAAATAAAATTATATCATAAAGTACTAAAACAAAAGGGCATATCAGATAGTTCGAAACTAGAGTTGGGACAGCCCTGGTCCAGAAGTTCATAAATGCCCGATGGCCGAGCAAACCACACCAACGAGCCGGCGACCCCAATCAATGGCCACCATCGTGAACAACATTAGTGAAGTGGTAGTGAACAACCAGTAGTGAACAACATTGATCTCTTTCCTACATAAAATATATATAGTTCCTATATATATATATAGTTCCTATATATATATATATATATATATATAGTTCCTATGAGATGTGCATAACAGGTAAATTGTTCTATGACTACTTTATAGGAGGAAGCTAAAAGCAGACCAAGATGACTGGATCTTGAACTCAGGAAAGGCTACCACTACTACAACAGCACGGACTGAAAAAGCAATTACCATTAAAGTGGGTACATTTACTAAAAAGTAAAGTACAATTGTGGAAATTGTTTTATTTTTTACTTAGACGTAGACAATATCATCGTCTTGATATAAGTTTTATTGACTAGTATTAAACATTTGATTGTTGATGTTTAAAATGTTATAATATAATTACAATCAATTGCTCAGAATGTCTCTTCTCCCTCCTCAATTTCTTTAAGATTCAGTACTTCTATCTGGCCTTGACCTCGGAGTTCTCGTTGAAGTAAATCCGACAATTCCCGATAGCATCCCGGATCAACAAGAACTTCCTAGTAACATGAAAATAAAGCATCGTACAGCAACAGCACAGCCTAATAGTACCATGGTATCGCATCATAAGCATAAGTCAATAGATTTTACATATTAAATATATGGAATGTCGGAAATTAGCCTGACTTCAGCTCAAAAATTTAACCTAGCACTATCAGACACATTTGTTGCCCAATAACAATTGGTGGGAGTTCATTACTTAATTGATTAGCTGAGAGCTTGGGTAACTGATTTAATTGCACATATTCAATTAAGCAAAAGGAGAGCACTCCCTGATCTATAATTAACAAACAGTTTGCAATGTTTACATACTGAAGAATAGGTTAGCGACGAGTGTATCTATATTCTATATATTACACATTTGTAGCTGTCGGATAAAATGACAACGCATTGTAAATAAGGGCCCCAAAAGATGTCACAGTGACTTTGTATCCATCAGACCAAAAGTGTAACAATAGCCTACTGGGACCATAATTGAAAATTATTACAAGGGTACGTTCTGATAACAAAACACTTTGCAAGCAGTATTGTTGGAGATGACATTCCTGTGGTCACTATATTGAAATAACACCCTAGAGATGCTAAGTTAGATCCAATTTGTGAATGAATTGACTAAAACATAATTGGAGATGTGGAAATGGGAATCTTTTTGTGATTAGCATGAAAGTCAGTGAAGTAGGTAGATAGATGTGCACATGATTAAGTAATGGTTATGAGAATAATTGAATGCATTTCAGATTTCAACTTCAGATTATAATACTTTTGTTATGGTTCGGGCATTGTTCAGCCACCTGCACCCAATGTCTTTTTTTAACTTAAATCATGCAACCAGATATCAGTTGTTGTCAAGTGGAATGAACTGGTGGTAATCAAACTCTCTTATCACATATTGGTGTACAAACATGCAAATACACAAGGACCAGGTCATGGGAGGGCTTAGAGTGTGATACCAGAGCATTATTTGGGTATGAGTTATTATTGTGGAATGAGAAGTGTGATAGCCTTGTGGTCAGTTTTGGTGCAGGTTTTTTCACAGGACCATGCTACTCATATCACTTGTGCTACCCACTCACCCACTCACTCACGCCACTTACTCATGCCACTCACCATTTCAAAGGGATCATCCCTCTCTACTTTGCTTGCCATTGGTTTTATTGATTCTTTGATTCTCTTCACTGTTTTACAAGTATCTAAACAATGATAAAATGTTCAAAGCAATATTAACAACAGTTAAGAGTCAATAATGTTTATTTTCCTAGAATAAGTGCTATACTAAAAAATGAAAAAATGCACACTATGCATCTGAGCTACCATACACAAATGATGAAAACAAGGGGTGTAATAGAGGAAATCTGAAATTAAAATTTTCATGGAGTTCAACAAATTGTAAATAAATAATCAAAGAGTCCAATAGTCCAAAACATTCATATTACATGCCAGGCTGCAGAATTTCATACGTATACATGTATGTACGATAAAATAATGTATACATATCCCCACAATTTGCACGAATCCTGAAACAATAGATAACTTTTCATCAAAGTCTGGCCAACAAAATTGACAAACGGATATAATCACAAAATGAACTATTTTTCAATGCAGATGCAAGGCTCTTGTCAAATTAAAGCCATGTTATGCTCTCCTCGATATGTACGATTAATTTGACACACCATCTCAATGTTATGTTACACATCAACGTTGAAATTATCTTCTTTCAATATTCTATACATTTTAAAAAACTCTTTTGTCCAAACTGAGAAAAGCAGCAAGGTTTCCACAACATTTCCACATCTCCTGACTACATTATTTATCAGCTACAGTAAACGCTGATGACCTTATTTATGTGGTTACCAGCTTCAAAGAGTGAAATTTTCACACCATACTATTTACAAAGGTACTTATGAATATAAAAACTGTCTAAGTATTAACACGTGCATTTTGTTATTTTGTGAAGTGTTTTTGTTTTAAAATAAACTTAAAATAATGCAAAAGGGCACAGTCTTGACTACAAATAATATTGTGATAGCAAACATATTTTGAACAGTAACAAATTCGAATGAACACAAACTCAAAGGCCTTGGTGATAGAGCGGATAGAGCACAGAGTACACTAGGCCTAACCTATCCTTGCCTACCTGGGATAGTTATACGCAGCTTCATCTGTGCTCGCTCAATCTGTAATTGTCCCAACTCTTTCAGTTTGCGTATCACATCTAGAGCCTAAAATAAATTACAATTCAATTATATCATACCAAAATTGCAGCGGGATGGCATGTTTCAAAACAGATGTGTGCATTGTCGAGCAATGGTCAACACATGTCATAATAAGACTGTCTCCAATTTATCTAAAGTTACAAAATGGTGTATCTGTCTTGAGATAATCACAATATCTGGTTTAAGAGGTTTAATACTTGGAACTGTAGATGCATCCCAGCTCAGAATGGAAACGAAATAAAAAAAATATTTGAGTTTACAGCTGCCAAGTGCAAATGTAACAGTAACAGAACAATAATGACATTGTACTACATTAATGCTACATCACTTGTAGCATTAATTGAGAGCTAAAGTTAGCTGAGCTTTGGTGAGTAATAGCCTCTGAATGACTCAGGCAGGGCCCATTTGTAATCACAGTTGATGTTTATTTACTGCTGGTAGCAATCTATTAAGGCCACCACTATCTCAGCTCATGGCCTGGCCTTGCATGATCTGCTACAAGTCAAGATAATTAGTTTTTAATGATAACTGGTATAACAGCCTCTATTCGTATAGAAATAATATGGTGCTGTGTTATAAACAGCTGCCAGTTCTAATCAGAAACATCCATCTACCAATATATCATTATGGGCAACAAATGTGGACATATGACTGATCACATTGAGTAGATATATATGGTAATAGCATGTGTCAACTTCTACACAATTACAATGTCACCAAATTTATCTTGCCTGAAGACAAAACAACTGTAGATGAAAACATGTGATTAAAGAGACCCACAAATAAATGCTTCATCAATATAATTATAGCCAGCACCCAGCTAAGTTTGCCAGTTGCACAATGAGGTACTGTACGGAATATGGTGCACAATAGTGTGTGGTACAAAAGCTTACTACTGTTGCATTCTAATTTCTATTCGCACTGCAGCGAATTGGTGAGAAACTTTGCAGAAATTGAAGATGAATTTCAGGAGTCTAAGATGAACAAAGAATAGAAGCTAAAAGACGTAACTGAATTCCAATTTGATAAAAGTTATACAGTACACTTTTCAATTACATTTTTGAAATGTCATCAAAATTTATATGGGTCAGATTTTTTATTATGAGACAATGGATTTTTGTTACTGTCTCACACTAATACCTGTTGTATTCACGATATATGGGTTTATGCTGTAATATTTGTCACTGAATGTGCCATCCAGATGTTTAT
>JAOQGN010177696.1:0-11063 GCA_027564295.1 Himantozoum antarcticum | reverse complement strand
GCCGGGCCTGAACATTAGACTTACCAAAAACCCCTAATGTGGGGATACCAATGTCCTGTGTTATTTTCTCTAAAAGATTTATTGAATAATGGCCAAAATTGCCAATCTTGTTACATCATTAGTTAGGAAATTTGTTCAAGTGAGTATAACAAAGTATGACATTTTCAATCTGGTGTCCTCTGATATGAACTTTACCTCATATCTGGGTCCCAACCTCGGAACAAAATTTAAACATTCTGGGGCCAGAACAACATTTCAGCAGTCTGGCGTTGAGCGATATGAACCTTACCTCATATCTGGGGCCCAATCGGATCAACCAATTGGACTTATCTTACACCTTACTTTCAAGTTTTCAAATATTTTAATCTGAAGTCACCCTCGAAATCTTGCCAGTTTATAATTAGTAACATCAAAAATGCAAATTCATGCTCAGAAATTGAGGGCTTGTTAAGGATCCCGGATTACCAAGAGAATCCCAGTTTGCATAAAAACTTGACAAGGCCAAGTTAAATTAATTATTAGATCTGTGTCCCCTCACGCGTCATATTTTGGAGGATCTCCTAACAGTAAATTTAGCGCTCACTCCTCAAGAATTAGGGATAAATTTAAAACTCAAATCCTTCACTCCCTCACCACTTATTAGGTTTTGGCAATAAAATATTGAACTACAATTGAGTGGAAGCATCCTGAGCTGGAAGTTTGCGTAAAGCAGCCCCTTTTTTTAAAGCATCTGTCATTAAATGTTGACATATCGATGGAGAATATAATAAATTGTGTCTTACACATGAGAAAATTCAAAAATAAATTTGTATCTTGACCTCCCTCATCGAAAAGTTAAAATCTGTAAATTATAAGGCTATAAATCTAAGCACCTCACTCGCTCATCCCTATGACTAAAAATTTAGGACACAGATCCAATGATCAATTGAGCTTGGCCTAAATGACCCCATGTATTACCAGTGCATTACTTGAACTGCCAAAGCAGCTATGACAACCATATTCACTAGAAGTCGAACTACAAGCATTCAAACCTGAGGATGAATAAATAGTGTCCACCAACATAGGAAATATTTGATCTCAGGAATAAACTAAAAAACAGGGTTTTTCCTTTTGGGTGAGGCACATGCTAAACATAGTTATGGAATTTTTTCTTCACTACCAAGAAGAAGTGCCTATGCACTTTTGAGAAGTGTATAGCCTGTAATTTGAAGTGCCTGTACAGTATATAGGTGCTTATAGGCCTACTGACACCACTGATCTTAGTGGCTTGGGTGTGTGGTGCTTCGAGTGGTATTGGTAGTAATTGTAACTGTGTGATGTTTCGTGGTTAGTCAAACTGCTGATTTATGATAAAAATAATGCAATCAACATTCAGCGAACGAGTGTCCTACCCTCGAAATGTGTTGTACAACAGTAAACAGGGTGGCGCTAAGATTTGACAGGTCACAGGCTGCATCTCCTGCCCTCTCCCCGTCTATTCAGTTTGGGAAATGTTTCCTAAATATACTACTTTGTGGTATACCTCTATGTCAATATGTAATATATATACATCGATCGTTCTAACAGTAATAACTTATCAAGGCATATATTATATTTGCAGAAAGTAAAGGATTCCAATTTAGGGGTTGAAGATAAAGAAGATGAGGACTTTGAAGGAGAATTGATAAAGACTTGGGTAAGCTGTAAATTTTGACATTGCCAGTTGGGTTCATAATTTTATCATATCAGGTAGGTGGCAAACTGGTGAACAGTTTGGTTTCCAAACTGGTAAACCAAACTGGTGAAGTTTGGTTTCCTAACAAAACATGCAAATATAACAAACAGATTGTCTAGCATTTATATTATTTGACTTGTTGATTATGATTATGACCCAAGCAAGGGATGTGCATGCATCTGTTATTACATTCACTCTGAACATGGTATCGAGATGCAAATTATAGCATGAATGTCAGTATGAATGTCGTCGACATTCATGCTATAATTGCAATGATGATGCCAAATAACAATAAGAATGACCAAAACCAAACCGAAATCAGACCGTTCGCAACCGTGTGGTTGCAAACCGAATGCAACCACACAGTGAGTGCTCTGTCAGTGGTCATTTTTAATCATGGGCATTACCGATTCTCCAATAATGATAATTTGAGATAGTAATCCAATGAAATGGCCTACATACATGTACGTCATGGTGTGTCTTGTTAACTATGGTGTTAATTTGGTTTGTTTTAGTCACTCAACCTGACTTCAAGTGGCAAAACTATTAAGAGTATGGGCAGTGATATGCAATCTAGAGGTACAGTAAACTATCAATTATCTTCTGTACAATTTGCTACAGCAACTTAATGGAAAACAGTAACACTCGGAACTGGGACCGGGACCTTTGCGGCACAGTGGCAGGTGAACGCATCTGCTTAGAAATTATCTTTATTAATTTTATTAAGCACTACACAAATAAACTCATCATCGTCGTCATCATCATCATCCACTAGTGTAGTGCTGTAATGTCTGCATCCGCCTGCCACTGTGCTAGACACTGTGCCGCAAAGGGCCTGGATTCAGTCCCAGTTACGAGTGATACTATTTTCTATTAACAATTATCTTGTTTAACATCTACATGTATATATATTTATATCTAATAAAATGTATCAATGTATATTATTATATAATAGATATATCAGTAAATATCTACATGTATGTTATAAAATATACACCCTTGATATTATATTGTACATCATATGCTGCTGTCGGCATAATTTCAAAATCATATTTATTTCACGGCGTCATTATGCAATGGTGGTTTTCCACACTAGTAAGTGAATAATATGTCTAATATATGTTATATTTTACATAGCAGTAGGAATGAACCGTGCAAGGCACAGAAAGGGCAACCGGATGACCCAACAAATAGTCACGGAGCACGAGGATGTTGTTGTGAAACAGAAAGACTCCACTGTGAAACAAGAAGATATTGCCATGAAGCAGAAAGACACGGTGAAACAAAATGATACCACTAAGATAAAAGAGGCTGCATCACCAAGAGAGGCTGAAAAACAAAATGCTGCTAAACAAAAGGATGCTGTAAAACAAAAGGATGTGGATAAGGATAAAATGCTGGAACAAAAACATGTGACACAGAAAGTTATAGTTCCCATAAAAAAGGCTAAAAATATTACTCGGAAGCCTCTTATGCAATAACTGCGGGCGACCCTTCCATCTCCCAAATCTATTAGTGAAGCTAGATTCGGAAATGTTAATTTTACGCATTACACAAAAAGCACAGTGCTAGAGCTTTTCCAACAGATGTTATATTTATATACCAATTACCTCTGTTTCTAGCAAAAAAAGTAAGTATTTGTAAGGAAAGTTTATGCAGTATTTATTGTACATGATATCTTCATATATCTAGGTTTGTACATATTTGTCAATGTCATTTAATGGCACCAGTGTATGTAATGGCACCAGTGTATGTAATGGCATAATTATTTCCCGTGATAATTATATCTCAAAATGTAAATATATTATGTTTGTTGATTATACAACTTGAAAAATATTAATGAGGTATTATGAATATAAAAATAATGCTAAGTCACAAGATCATTGGTGGAAATTCAGTAACAAAATCGTAATACATAGGCTCCTTATATAATAATATGATTTGATTTGAAGAATTAAGATTGGTTAATTAACGAAGTTATTAATGCCTTCGGCTACAACTCGAAGCGATAACTCCAGAGGCACTGTGGAAAAAACACTCCAAAACCCATTATATGGATGTGACACTTTTAGCCCATAACCCACCATAACTCCAAACACACAATAACTCCTATTTTGTAGGTTTACATGATTTGAACTACAATGTGACTAGATAAATTATTCATTTGTGATAGCTGGAGCTTCAATAATCTAGAGAGTGCTTGTGGCTTGGCCAACTGTCAGCAGTCAACATGTCATGGGTCAAAGCTCCTAGACATAATTATATTGCCACATTACACCATGGGGTACGAGGGAATTCAGGGTATATGACATTGAAACGGTTTTCACATTGGTATGACGGATACAGAGTTCACAGTTATGCGTAGATGTTCGAGTATTATATCAGCTGTTGATTGGCTTTTCTCCTTCAACTTCCTGCTGAAAGTCCTCCGCTTCTTCCTCCAGGTCTTCATCATCACTCACATCTAGGTGAGCTCTTTGACTTTTAAACTCAGCTCTTAATGCATTCAGCTCTCGTAGCTCGGCCTGTCAAAGCCAATCATAACAGACATACGTTATAAAAAAAGATGAGTGGAGCAATAAGAGCAGCTGGGTATTACGGAGATATAACCCGTGTTAAAAATGTAATGCAGTAAATAAGTAACAATTTACCTGTAATGCAGTAATTAAGTAACAGTTTACCTGTAATGCAGTAATTAAGTAACAATTTAGCTGTAAATGTTTTATAGGGAGGAAATTAAACCTACTCTTTGGCAATGGCATTTAAGTGGTAAGGCAGTTCAAACATTTGAGGGGTTCAGTTTTTAGTTCGGACATTCAGCTTTAATGCTGAGCATGCATATTATGATCCAACCGTCAAGTATGAGATGGGTCCATGGGTCGAGTGCTCTTTCACTTGTAATGGGTTATTGTAGTCGATGCAAATTTGAAGCCTTAGGACATCTCCTACATTACATATTAGAAGCCCATCAACTATAGGTATTGCTCCTAAATATAAGACAACGCTTACAGCATAGCAAATATATTCTTAGAAACTCCGCGGTGGCCGGACGTAGCAATGTAGTAGTCTAACTTACAAACTCCGCGGTGGCCGGGCGTAGCAATGTAGTAGTCTAACTTAGAAACTCCGCGGTGGCCGGACGTAACAATGTAGTAGTCTAACTTACATATAGACCTGCTCTGGTAAGGAAATAACATGACCATGACCTTTATATCAAAAGTCAAACATCCAGTGCAAAGCAGCTTTATGTGTAACATTTACACCCATACACTTCACATATCATGTGCATAGTTACACGTATATACCTTGACTTGCTCCAAATACATTGCACGTTTAGCGTTAATAGTTCTAATAGGAAATGGATTAATGCTGGTGAAGGCAATCTCTGAAATTCTCTCCGTATCTGTCATTCTGGAGCCCAGCTCCCTCAGGTGCTGGTTGGCAGAGATATAATCCCTACATCCCAATATTGCTTCCTCATCGTGCTTGAAGAATGCAGTGGAATAGCGGAACAGTATCTGTGAACATACAGCAGCATAATTATGTGAATATGCAGTACCATGTAAAGAATCTGGAAATAAATATTATAGTACTTGGGAATATACAGTATAATTATGACAATGTACAATATTTGGAATATACAGTATAATTATGACAATGTACAGTATTGGGTATTAGTATAGGGGGCAGCCTTCAACTACACGAGGCCTTAACTCTTAATTATTGGGTTCACATGATTTGAACTAGGAATATACAATATCCGGGAACATACAGCATAAGTGAATATACAATACATGCTGTACATGGTAATTATAACAATACCATGTAAGTAGAATATTATACAGCCATAGCAAGGAATAACCTTACATGTATATATCAAACTAAGATTAATTAAAGGTAAATAAAATTATAGTACTTATTCTCAATATGCTGTTGGTCAACAAGGTATAAAAATCTCAAGTTACCATTTGTATGATCACAGATTAGCAGAGCTACTTACTTTGATACCTTCAAATAGAAAGGCATCCCATATCCTGAGCACTGTACAGGTAGGGATGTTCTCTATAAACAGAGTCAAAAACCAGTTGAACGAGAAGAGACTAATATCCATTTCCAAGGCATCCAAATGCGAGGTAACGCGTGGTATCTTCTCAGCCAATGTGTCCCGCAGAACTCTCTACAATATCAGCAATACGCCGTCGGAAATAATTTGACAACTTACATACTAAATGTAGAGCAGAGTGCTTTCGCATATGGGTACATGCAAGTCGTCGTCCCTTACAATAAACCTTTCAGATATTCTTAGAAAGCGACTGGATTGTCCCACTTTAAAATGTGTTTTAGTGACCGTGTTATTTATTTTCACTATTTATCATATATTATTTATATTATTATTATAATTATAATAAACGGTTACTTATAAAATTATAAAATTCGTCTATAATTTCTTTTTAAAAAACAACCAAGGACAACAATTCTTTTTTACAATATTTCTAAAATTAAACACCTACATATGAAGCAAAATGTTGTATGCACGTGGCTATTAATAGTGTTTGGTCAAAGTAACATTAAATTCACTTGTTTGGTAAAGTGATTGATATACTTCAATGATTTACTTACCTGGTCGGCCTGCGCTGCCACCATACTGACACTAAAGTAGTCCGGAGGCATGATGAAGTCTATAATAGCAACTAAGCACCAGAATGCATCTTCTTCTTGTAAAAAGAGCAGTGCAAATGCAGCCACCCTGTTCATGCCCTGTATATATAGAATACAGATACAATAGTGCAAAAGCAACCACCCTGTTCATACTTGTATAATATATAAAATACAGATACAGCATTACAAATATACAGTCACCCTGTTCATATACCCTGTATATACAGATAGACACAGCCTGTCTGTTTATAACACACATAGATATATCTACAACATGTATGTTATACATCACAGATGTATCTCATAACGAGTGAAATTGAACAATTCAACCATGTGGTTACGCAAATCATGATATTTGGTTATCTTTAACAAAATGGAAAACTCTCATAACAGTGCTCCTTGATCACATGCGATATTACATGTACATTTTTTATTTAGCGATGATTCATGCTCAAGCTTCCAATGCAATATACCTGACAATAACCAATGACAGCATTGTGATAGCTGTAAGCTAGTAGCACCCGTCTCAGTTTGGGAATTCCCTCCGAATCATCTGCCTCAAAGTACTTATTATTTGGCAGAGTTCTTCTCAAGTCAAGCTCTATCTAAAATGTAATACAATACAGGAATCAGTACTCCAGACTTCAATAACAGCCAGGCCCTACAGATTGTGCCTCAAAACAAATAAAAAAGACATCTCTTTATATTGGAGTTGTCTGCACCTACTACAACCATGAAAAGTAGACAACTCCAAGTCAGTCAATATAATTTATTGAGTTGCAAAATTTACTATTTAGTGAAATATAGCATACGGTTAGTGTTGTGTACATCATGTCACATGGCCGTCTATCACCATCACCACAGATACATGTATCTACTGTGTGAAAGGAAAACCAGGTGTGCAAATCTTTTGTGTGAAATATAATTATAAATTAGTCCACGCAAACCAATCCTTTGTACCAATGTTACCACTATTAATACTTCTGCCTGCTATTGCATGCAAGATTGAAGACATAATTATTCTGCAAAGCCACTCTCATATTAAATAAAACCATTTAAATCAGAAGAACTTCTTCCCCGAAATGTGTAAAATCACCGTTCAGCCTTGTTTCGGCTTGATCGTATTTGTTGGGCAATACGCACTGTTATGGTAGGCAGGTGGTGCTGGCAAGACGTAACAACAGAAGAAACATAAATATTTTACTGCAAAAGCGGAGCTTCCAGCCCTGAAGCGGATTTATCACTATATCCTAATTAACTACAACTGATGATGCCCAGTAACCAGACATGTACGCAACTGGCCAATTGTATAGGATAGTCAAATACATTCAATTACCTCTGCTGTTAAAGCAAAATCTTACGCTGTAGGTTACCGATTCTGGATCCAACATATTCTCTGGAATATACAGGTCGACTAAAAGAGACCTACACAAAGTAAGAGATGGATGGGGACGTATAGAGAGAGTCCTACACCAAGTAAGAGATGTTGACATAATTATAGACTACTGAGAGGGAATACTTTTTCCATGAGCTTATGAGTTTTCTTGCCCCTAAATAGAAGTAAGGCTGGTTGGCGCAAGATAGATTCGGCAGCATTGGAGTCCAAGAATGTAGTATGGTCCCTCAAAATACATGTATGACAATCTGTTTATACCATTTAGCAATTACATGGTCCAACCAGTCAGGAGTGCAATTCAAAGTGGAAGTGCTACTTTCATTATAATCTTCCGTGTTGGCTTCTTACAGGAGAGGTGATAACTCGCATACAAAAATTGCATCATCAAAATAAATCCATTTTCAACAGTCTATTAGTTCTCAAGGGCGGGAGTACAGATTGTAACAACAACAACAACAACAACAACAATTACACACAGTGGCCATGTAGACCCCATTACCTGCTTAGCCATAGGGTTGTGCTTTTGGCGTGAATGCTTTTTGACAAGACGTTCATAATAGCCAGGTCCAACTCTTTCTCTAAACTTGCCAACGTGAAATTGTATTAATCTAAAGGACAATTAATATTAGCTGTAAACTATCTAAAATTTAGTGCTATGCTATTAGGTGATAGTGTACAATTCTACAGTCAAATCTCTCATATTTGAACCTCTTAGAACTGAAATTCTCTCGCAGAACAAATGCTAATTGACAGAACAACTCTTGCTAATTATGTTATACAAATTTTTCCATATTGGAAGTCATCAGCTCAGTTCCCTCAGGTCCGGTTATGAGAGGTTTGATTGCACTTGACACGACAAGTTCCAATAACGTGTGCTTCAACTGCAAGTTCATTACTTGAGGGAGAATGAAACAAATAAAAAGATCTATCTTGATAATATCTTTCAATGATGATCACATAATACAATCATTTTTGTCAACAGTTCCTACTTGTATTTTGACATAATTATTTTGGGAAGACAATGCCGCCACTTCAGTTATTCATGCAAGATCACAAATAGTAATCTCAATAGAAAATTCTCAATATTCAATTGACCCTAATTTATTTAGAGAAGAACTGTACATATTCCACATGTTTCTGAAGTTTAAATAGATAATAATAATAATAATAATATCCTTTATTTATAAAACAAGCGCTTACTAAAACATTACGCTTCTTCTAAGCGCTTATCTAAACTACAATGAGATAAAATCATCTGTACATGACAATAATGCACTAAAATGAACTAGACTTTAAAACTGGAAATAAACAGATGTGTTTTCAATTTAGTTTTAAACTTGGAAAATTCAGTAGTGTATGCTTTTGTGTATTTTGTGTGCGATTCAGGTATTACTATTCACATTTGAATCCTTGAATCCTGGGTGCCTGCTAAAAGAGACTAGTGAGCTGGTATATCAATAGGTGAATTGATCTGTGAACCATTCTGGTGCAAACAATCGGTTTGCAATCTACATGCTTGCCAATACCGCAAGCATCAACTAAAGGACTAGCATACAGGCTTGTAGCAATTAGATAGTGAGAGAGGTAGCGAGTACTCATCTACTGCAATCTCTATAAATGCCACCACAGAAATTACTCTAGCAGCTTTCAGTGAGCGGATGTAACACTACATTACAGAGCTATATTGACATTCTGGATTATCCAGCAAATTCACATGGTATCTGTGTGGCAAAAAATAAACATTATCTAATAATGTGTGCTTATGGTAATCATAGTTTCGCCCCACAATGTCTGTAACAGCTATGGTACTCAAACTACAAATTAGATGAGACAGCTGGTAATTAGTTTATCTAACTCACATTTTCCATACTTTCTCTCGGTGTTCCTTTGGTATCCCTGCTCTTATGAGATTCTTGAAGTCCACACTCCTCTGTATTTGGTTGCTAGAGATAACAGCTAAGAAGTTCTCCCACTTCACACGTAGAGACGTTGCCTCTGGTGACTGCAACAGCAGAACTAACAATGATGGCTCAATGGTAGAACACTCCCGATATGGGAGACAGGGGTTCAATGCTAGGTCGAGTGATACCAAAGACTTTGAAAAATGGTATCTACTACTTCCCTTCTGCTTAAGAGTTCTGAACAGTTAGTTTTTTGCTTTTGTGTTACTGCTGTGCTTTTGATCCCTATTTAACGGGTCTCTGAAGGATTGAGCTCAAGCTTAAAACTTAAAGCATAGAAGGCATTGGAGATTGTCAACACCATGTTATCAGTTCAACAATTACTGGAAAATTGAGCTTGATTAAAAATACTAATTGCTAATTTGGAATCTGCAGTCAAGCCAAAGCTGTAGCAGTGAGGAAGTTCATCTGTTGAGATTTTACTAGTTTATTTAATAACTGCAATTACTAGTTACTCCCAAGTTAGTTCATTCCTGACTCAACCATTTGCAAAAATTTACACAAACTGTTACTGTGTGAGATAAATGTGAGAACGATGATGACTAGAGTAGCGAGTTAGGAAAGTTTTAGACAGCTTTAGAAAGCTGGAGCACAATGGCAAGAAAAAACAAGCTAAGATCAATGCATGCTGCAACAAAAACCGTGTTCAGAAATTCTCTTCCACACAAATAATTATCTTGGCAATTGACTTCCTCTAGCAGATATACGGCTTGTCCACTGCAGCGCTAGCTGAGACAGGCAGATAGCTTGGTTTAGGTGGCAATCCAAAATTTGGTCTAATCGAGGGAAACCACCTACACTCCGGTATTTTACTTGCTGATCAGAACACAGGGAGAACTTTGGGGCTAAGAATCTTGCCCAACAATTCTCAGTGGAGGACTTCGTTTTAGGTGAGTTGCTGCTCTCAATGTACATGTGTATAAAGTTTTGATCGATTGATCAACATTTAGCTTACTAGTTTACAGAATAAATAAATGGACAAGGCACTGGATCAACAATGATAGCAATATTCGAAGCCATAATTTCATCCATTAGCTACCAACTTTGAAGAGGAATTAAAGGCCGTTCCATCACAGAGTAAATATAAAGCATAACAATAATACGTATTAATTACTTCATGAATAGATGCGAGAAGGTTTTCTGATTTAATCTGCAGACCAGCAGCCTGTATTGCTATATCATCACACCAACCGTCTATCTCGAATCCATAGGAGTCATATTTCTTGCTAGCTCTACAACGACAATCCAATACTATCATCTTGCTGGTAATCTAATACTAATAGCCGAGTTAACCAATGACATTAGTATAGTCTGGTGGTAATCTAGTACTAAT
>JAOQGN010177585.1:0-11064 GCA_027564295.1 Himantozoum antarcticum | reverse complement strand
GACGGCATCATTTATGATATTGATTGGTGATGGAAAGCTCAATGGGTTCTGCACTATGTACGGCCATGTACATAACATTCAGTAGGGGCAGCACTCATACACCTAGACATTATATTGGTTACTTGCTGAATGAGTTTTAGCGTAATGAATACTATGCCGTGACCAGTCCGAGCGATGCGAGGAGTGGGACCTATATGCTAAACGCATGCACATAAGCATACATGTGTACATACATGCATACATGCCAACATTTCTCTAGAGGGAAAATATCAAAATTCCATTTTTGAGACAACCTGACTTTCAGATCGCCTATTCAGAACACATTATATTCAATTACAACCAAAACTTTCTCAAAATAAGCCTTAGTATGTTTATGAGGACCACACCAGTGCTTATCACGAAATTTGGTAAGATGTTGATCCATGCCATCAATATTCAATCCATTGCTAATTTCTTTACTAATCTTTACTGAATCCATCTTTACTGAATGTTTTCCATAGGCAATATACAACACCAAATACATTTTGGTGTTGTATATTTGATCCAGTTAGTGAGCAGGATGCTTTTGTTGCAATGCATTATGGGCCTAGCCTGGGTTGATCGTTATTTTATACTTATAATATAAGACAATATAGTTTTGACATTGTTTCCTAAATTTCTTTGCAAAATTGGAACAGCAGGAATTGCAGGAATTGCAGGAATTGCAGTCTACAGGTTTGCCTTGAATTTGCTTTCGCAACTTTAAATTTTTACCAATGTAATTCATTCATTCATTATGTCAGGTTTAGGTTTAGGTCAATCTCGCCTTCCAGAGATAATTTTACTTATCTACTAACAAAATAATGCAAATTATGTATTTTGTCATTTTAGGTTGCTAACACTTTCTTACCTCTGAACTTGTATCTTTACATATTGTAACTCACAGTCATGCAAAACAGTAAAATTACAAATATGCTAGCGTACTAAATGAAATTATTTATAAAAACATACACAATCATAAGCAATTTTCTATTATTTTACGGTTTAAAGTTGGTATAATCTGGTATTATCCTGATTTTCTTAGATAATTGGATTTGTATTTAGATTGATATTTGGACATTTGAAATCAAATATCAGTATGCCTCTAATGTGATTGACACGATTCATTGCAACCACGGATGGCATGTCACAAATTTTGGGTGGCTTTGGTAGGGTTGAACTGCAAAAGTAGGAATTACCTTTGGTTTAGCTACCTTTCTCTCCAGGATATAAAACTTGAGTTAATGCTCAATGCCAAATATGATGGGGCCCATGGGCGCCGAATTCTGACATTCCGGTCGTACCCGGCCAATCAATGACCAGCAGAGGCGACCGCACTGTTTGGCAAAGGGTACACAACTTCCGTAAGTTGTTTAGCTCAGCAGGTAGTGAAACAAGTTTTACAGAAGTTGTGTGCCCTTTAGTAAACAGTATGATCTGCCTATGTTGGTCGCTGATTGACCGAGCACGACTGGAATGTTGTAGTTTGGTGTCCATGGACCCCGTCATATTTGGTATTGAGGTTTGACTGTAGTTTCATACCCCGGAGAGAAAGGTAACTAAGCCAAAGGTAATTCCTGCTTTTGCAGTTCAACCCTACCAAACCCACTTAGAATTTGTAACATGCCATCTGTGATGGAACATCGTAGCTGTAATTATTATTTTAGGCTAATGCGAGATCAACTTCAAAACTAGGAACAACTTTCAGTTCCATTAATTTGACACATTGTAGTTTATTTAGTCAAATTTATATACCGATTAATACTTTTATAATTACTAGTGTGGTTGTTGGTCATGGTTATGATCCACATCATTGCTAGTATATATATATGGATCATTATACTATTAGGCTTGTGCGGCTTTATAAGGTCATAGAGCGAGCCAATTTCGAGCTGTGCCGACCAATGCCAGCAGTACCGGTCTGTGTTTATTTATAAATGCTGGATTGTTTTACAATATATACATTAAATCAGATTAATTGCAATTGCAATCACTACAAAGTACAAATACATGTTATTCTTTGTTCATGCATTATTCGTTTAGGATTTGTTATGGCAACCAGTAGTCTGAGAATTGTATTTGGCAGTTAGGATTTCGGACTTGGGTCTCAGGCTACTGGACTCTGTTACAATTGTCTACCTTTTACTCCTATACTAAAATGATTCAAATGGTGCAGTCAAAAATCATTGCTTGCTACCAGTTGTCTGGAATCCGGTAAGGTTTGCCACCTGCCTGCAAGATGATAGGGCCAAACATTACAACTCAAGTCAGTGCAAACATTTTCTCCTAAGGTTACGAGGGAGCCCTGTAGTATCTTTTGTACATGTCAACTAACTTAGTTGCGCATCTCATCTGTCAGCTATATTTCATTTTTTGCAGAAATACTGTTGTAAAACGGAATTTGCTCAAATTTATTGAGTAAACATTTATGTGTTAGTATGTAAAGCAACAGCCATGCAATATATCGAAGCATTTGCGAGATAATTGTATATCTGCATACTAGATAAATATATGAAAGGCAGAAAACAGAAATGCTGTATTTTGCATTCTATGTCGAATTTCACAGGAGAACATTTCATATTATACGATGATGATGGTGATGACACAGATGACAGTTATAATTATGTCTGGCCAAAATTTAAAGGATATAATTACAACGTCAAGCATGTTATTTTCAAATTTTATTTTCAGATTTTGTGAAGGTTCATGGTCAATAATTAATAGTGAATATATATCCCTAATGTTTTTCAGTGCAGATGGATATATAAATTATTGGCAGTCAAAGTTTGCAAAATAAGTCAAAAATTTGATCAAAATCCAATTAGACTGACATGGGATTTATAAGATGTTTATCCCCATAAACACACAGAAAAAAAAAATCTAAGTACCACACTTTTCCATGTAGAGTATTTTGAAAATTGGATATTTCCCATTGATCGCTATTGTGATGTCACAGCGGTCCCTGCTGTGATGCAATTGGTCATGTGACTGGCCAAAGTATTTGACAGTTTACCCCCACTTCTTAGAGCGGAGGTGAACAGTTACAGACCCCTGGAAACTTAATATACCTATCAAACTTCTACATACAGAATTTAACCTTCAGAAAGCCTATGTATATGCTGTGGTAGTTTCATTTCCATATTATTATTATTGATTATTGTTTTATTTTAACCTTTGTTCGTCTTTGTATCCAGTTACTCGTTGTCAAGGGACAACAAACATGCAAGAACCAATGACAATGGCAGCATTATTCAATTTGACAAATTGGAAAATGAGCTGTATGATTTGATGCTCATTAATATTAATGTCAATATTTTTCACTGATTATTATCCTATTGATAATTATTGATTTGACGTCAGGATGCATTTGCATTATTGATCAGTAACGGCACTAAGCAAGGAAAATTGTGATCAAAAATTCAAGGTTATCAGTAAGTAATACAATAAATGTCACATTCACTATATTACTTGGTGCAAAAATCTACACCAACTAATATAGTGCAAGGGTTATTCGTTTCAATGGCTCAAGAGACAAAAGCATGATTACTCTTGCATTTTTCAATGACAAATTGTTTGAGCATGACGTCAAAATGTTTGAATAATTTAGATAGTATGACTAAAAGAATACCCAGCTGAAATGCAGGAAATAATAGTATGAGTGTTGAATGGAGCCATTGATGCTTTGAGACTATAATTATTATTGACTGTCACTTTCTACTGATCCGGCATGTTTGAGAGCTATTATAGCCTGGCTCTTGTATAAACAGGCAGTCTCCGTATACAGTATACAGCGTGTGTATAGATTGCCTGTTGCTCTACAGATTGGCAAACATAATATTGTAACAGTTGGCCCCCACCCTCCTAAAGTGGAGGTGAACGGTTAGGGACCTCTGGCAAATTGAGTGAGGGGAGACCTGCTAGAAAACTCGGTATAAGATGCAGTCTCCTTTCGGCATATAGCCGCAAGAGGAGTTGTGGTTGTAGGAGGAGAGGACAAAGACTGGGATGGCTCTGTCTAGGGATGAGACAGAGCGGTCACAGGGAAATACCAACACAATGCATTATACAGAGGAAAGTATAAGACAAGTCAAGTAGCGTATAAATTATTTATTATTAAAAGGGACAACCGCCCATTAGAAGACACAAAACAGAAGTCAGACAAGTGAGTTTCACTATGTTAGGTGGTGCAAATGTTTACATCAACTATTATAGTGTACGTGACATTCGTTTCAATGGCTGCAAGAGCAAACATACACATTATAATTGCCTTTGCTTTTTTAATGAAATTGTTCAAGTGTGGCACCAAAGCGTTGAATAATTTAGATAATATAACCAAACGAATACCCAGCTGAAATGCAGGTAATAATAGGTGTGTGAGGAATGCTATGACTCGGGTATAAGTGTAGGATGGAGCCGTTGATACTCGGGACTACATTTTTATTGTTACTTCCTTCAGGTCTGCAGGAGAACTTTGTTCTGCTGGCCTCATCGTGGAGACAACTCTAAGTCTGTCAAAGGCAGGCTTGTCAAAGGCAGGCTAGCACGGAATACTGACACTTCGAAAATTACTGTTGGAAATAGTCTGTTTCTAGATTGTAGTTAGGGGTTTGATAGGCGCACATAGTTGCCCCCGTCTAGCGCCTAGGTTCTCACTCTTTTTCGAAGAGTAATTTTCGAACAGACGTGGATTCGGCGAGCGTAGACAGTGTCGGAGACTTCCAGAGACTGGTATACAGGACAGTCTCTGTATACCAAATGATGACCAAAACAAAACACTTGTTTTGTTGATGGTTAAATGTGAGATACTAGTATCACTAAACCGAGCAGTTGGGTGCAGTATTGGAGATTTGTAGCTTAGCTTAGCTCTGTGGTTGGGATCTGAGACACGAACACACTTTTTAAAGAGAAGACAATTTTTTGCCTAAGATTTTTTTCTAGCAGATCACAGGCTATCTCAAAAATCTCCATTACTGCTCCCATCTCAAACCGAAATTGCTCTTACTGCAACAACAAGTTACCACATTCAGCAGGAAAGCTATCAACTTTCTCTTGTTCTGAAGCATAGTCCGTCTTTGAGCATTTGGCAGTATCGTCGTTGTAGAATAGTTTTGGAGCAAGTTCCTTTGTTCTTCACACCATGCTTAGCTCTTCAGCATGATGTGGAGAACAAATTGTCCATTGTCCATCTATGGTGAGCGGGTGATGGGATGTTGGACTTGTTCATTAATTATTGCCTCCACACATAGGCTTGTTAGTTGATAGGTGGAAAATAGTTTCATAAATCTTACTCTCCAAGGCATAAAGCTCTTTCTTTTGTTTTTGATTTATTGCAATGATTATACTCCCGATTTAATGGGCCTCTTAAGATTGAAGCTTGTATGAGCAGCAAAAGCTACCTGTGAAATGAGAGCTCACATTCCCAACAGGATGCACCGACTGGGATTCGAACCCAGGACTTTGTGGACCATGAGTAAGAGATTCAGTCAATGAGCCACCCTACCGAATCTTGGACTACTCGAAATTACCATTTCGAAATGGAACGTGCGTGGGTAAGACAACTTAGGCAATAGATGGGGGTAACTAAATGCCCCAACCCCAAGCCACAATCTTCAAATACTCGTTTAAGCTACAAACTGTCAGTAGCTTAAACGAGTATTTGAAGACACAAAGACACAACTCTTCACTAGATGTTGTGTGGTCGAAAGGATTGGCTGTAAATTGTAAATAGGAGGGAAGTATTTGAAAAAAAACTCGGTTATTGTTTCAGCGTAATTGCTGATCTTGACGGTGACTCAGACTATGACTAATAACAGGGGAAAAATGATTCCTAATTAATTACCAAGACTGTCTGTACTAGACCTATACTCATTTGCAAACTTGTTGGTATCATCACCTTTCTGCTACAATGAATTTTATCATTAGCCTAAAGCTCAATCTCGCTATGTAAGATGCTCCAATAATCTCCATAGACAGTTAAGCAAATACCAGGCATATTATATTATTATTAAATTTTTATTTAAATTAATTATATAATTATATAAATATTATATATTATAATAATACACAATTTGTTTGATTGTCTATTGATTGTCTATAACTGTGGTTTCAGGTTGGGGCTATGTATAATTACATGTATTTTACTAAAATATCCTTTGTTCATCTGCTCAAGTTAGTATTGACTTGTTTGCTTCAGAATGACATACTCAGCTGCTCTTCAGATTGCACTGGTACAACTATCTGTCTAGGAGAATGTGGAGAGGGGGGCCTTGCAGAACCTGGATGTATGGAGATTGAGACATCGCAATACGGTCAGTTTCTTTGCTAATCATCAGTATTTACATGTACATGTACTTTAATATTGCTCAGGTTTACTTGGTATATTCTAGGGCAGTGCAATGTAACAACCGTAGATATTGATATGGTATCAAGATATTGACGACACAATATTTTTAATATACAAGCAATTTTCAACTACTTTCACAGGTATTATAAAAGTACCTTTGCTGGGTAAGGTACAAAATTACATTTTGAAACATTTGATCTATTATATATTTCATTTGACAAGTTTTGTTTTTTAGCATCGGAACTCAAGTCTGTACTGCTTGACCTCAGCACAAAAATGATTTCTTTGCAAACCAATATCGATATTATGCTAAAATTATCGATATATAATAACAATATTTTGATATGTTACAGAGCTCTAGCCTCTAGTATATTTACAATATGTAGATGTAGCTGGAACTCTTTCTTATCAGGTGATGCATATAAAGCAAAAATATAAGCATATACATTGTAAATACGTAATGCATATCTCTAAGTTTTCACTTAATGCAATTACGATGACGATAACGTAATGATGCGATGCTACGATGTCTAACTTGTTTAATACAAACTATTTTTAGTATGTTGTAAGCGCTCAAATTGCAAACTTTATATAGTTTCTTTGTGGCCAGTAAGCTCCTAAAATGTAATAGTGATTACAGTAATATGTACAGTGAAACTGTGTTAGTAAGGGCTGTGTAGCCTATAATTTGTTGGAGGCTGTAGGTAATGCTTGTAATGGCCTAAATACTGTACAGGACGACCCATGTGAGGTTCAAATCAAACCACTGTCCATCTATCTGATCACTGTTCAAACGTTCTACCTCTTAATCCACCCTGTTCACTATTGATTAGCTAATAGGCAATAAATAGTGCTACGATTTTTGAGAAAATTGTCAAAAACTAGGGAAATTATTTGTAAAATATTAATTGTAAGACTAATTGTCAATGAGCGGTAAAATAATAAAATGCACTCTATCTCTCATTTATTCTAGACAGCGGCTGCAGCTTTGAACCATATATAAAATCAGTTGAATATTTCTTGAATAACTTAGATGTACAGTCGAGTTCAAGCGGACATCAGTTCTTTGTAAGTATAGACATGTAAATAGACTGTATAGACAAGTATAGACATGTATAGACATATATAGACATGCATAGACATGTATAGACATGTATAGACATGTATAGACATGCATAGACATGTATAGACATGTATTAGCGTGGATGGTTTGGCATCTGTTATATATATATCTCTTTTCTCGGATGTTGCTCTATCATTGCTGTCAAAATCAGTAAAATTCCCTTTCAGTTTGGTCGTGCCTTTCGATGTCATTCCGAGAAGCCCCAACCCACAATCTCCAAACCTTAGAAATAAGCTAATGTTAAGGTAACCGAATTTAAAAGGAACTATACCAAAAAGTCCTCATAATATCCTGGATAGGGGGTGGGATTGTACCTTGTCTGTTTACCCACCCTGTCTTCTATCACACCTAGACTGTTCCTTGCTGAGCTCATACCCTGAGTAATTACTGTATATTGTGTGTTATAGCCACCCACAGAAATTGATTCCCAGGTTCTGTATATGATGAGCTCTTTTGTCAGTGGCAGTTCGGAGGAAACCAACTCTTAGGGGTTGGACCTGAGACCAGCCAGTGACTATACAAAAAAGTATACCATGGTTCTAAATAATGCTATAGCGTATCGAATAATAATATAGTTATTGTTATAAAATATATTTAAATTGTATTCATGTATTTTGTATAATTTTACACTCTATGTCATGTATTTCTACTTTTTGTATCGGACTAGTTATCCATACCGGACAGTACCAAATATTCCTCCTTTTGTTAATATTATTACAGCAATGAAATCATAACATATTTTGTACAATAAACCATGTGAGAGTAGTGGTTGCTACAAATTACAGTTCTATTCCATTGTCTGCAAATGAAGACAGATAATGTCAACATTACAACTACAGCCGTACATGGTAACTTCTTAATAGTGTGGCTGGGGTCAGTTTGTATGCAAGTTAACCTAGTTTGTCTTTGACAAGCTTTGTTTTATTTGGAGTTGCCCCCACGACCACAAGGCCACTGCTGGCCTTGTCAGGGACTGCTGGAACTGTTCTGCTGCCCTTGCTGTGCAGGCAACTCCAAAAAAAAACAAAGCTTGTCAAAGACAGGCTAAGGTTAGGTAATTTTTCATAAGCAATAACTGTGTTTGGATGTGGACATCATAAGTGGTGAAGGGAGCAATCTGTCAATGCTATATTGGCTCCGTCTGGCAATTGTCTTCTCTTTACTTAAACCACACTTTTTTACTTATAAATCTTTGCTTTAGAGCATTATTTTCTTAGTTATAGTTGTAGGTAAATTTTATCAATTCAAATCAAAATATTGTATAATTAACTTATAGAAGACAGCGACGCTACCAGAAAGATGTGTGTACTACAGGCGAATATAAATTCACTATTCGATGGTAAGGATATGATGTAATACGTGAATGTGTAATGGTGGTGGCAATCTGTGAAAGTTTTCGTTGCTAAACACAGCCGAACCAGTATTATGATTACGATATATAGTACTGACTCTATCAATATTAGAGACGATCCATAGTTATCTGCAGTTACTTTATGTCTATGCTTATTATTCACGGCCAGCATGATTGTAGATCGAAGATGGTTAGTATTGATTTGATTTGATTTGATCTGATTTGATCTGATTTGATCTGATTTGATCTGATTTGATCTGATTTGATTTGCTTTGCTTTGCTTTGATTTGATTTGATTTGCTACGATTTGATTAGCAAAACACAAATGGTGTTGCCTTTTAGTTACCTTCCCGTGTCTTTACTGGATGCCACTTCATCTAATCTTAGATAACAAGGCTTGAAATGGAGGCTATGTCTAGCACAGAATATGCATTTGCAATAGCTTGGCAGCTACTTTAGTTTGTAAATATGATGCAGGAATATGATGACTCTGAAATCGTCAGAGCCTTATGGCACTCTCTGGTATGGCTCATTAGTTCTGCCATGACCTACCAAGAGTGATCTGACAATCACAGTAATATATGTCGATCTCATAGTAAATTGTAATATGTTTTTCATTGCATATACGCATTTAAAATCTATTACGTAGATTTTACCTCTGTGTAAAAACTCCTCTCGGTAAATTAATGGAGAGGCATGGCTTTTTGTTGGGGCAGGGGTGGATTTAGGGGAGGTGCCCAAGAAGCCATGGCGCCCCCTTCCTTACAAGAAAAAAGATTAAGCAACCATCACCAACCAAAACCATTACGAAAAAAATTGGATTTATCCCCCCTATAAACAGGACAACGCCAAATTTTGGGAGCTTCAGTCTGAGTTTGAGCTAGGCTTGGTATTCAGCTAGGCTGGATTAGGAGTTATGTGCTCACAAATCGGCGATAGTAAGTTGGTGGGATAGATTTAGTTCCCCCTTACCTGTTTTCTGCAGCCGCTCCTGCTCTATAGCTTATCATATAGATATAATTAAATCAGTCATCTGCAGTACAATATTTATGTTGTGTTATATCTATGCTGCATCAAATATTGACACTTTTCCATCCAAGTAGGAAAGCAGGATTTTGCTCCCCGTTTTTCTAGGTGAGTTAATATTGTGGATTTACTGGCTGACAATATAGGATGCTTTTAGCGTAATTAGTTGGTGTCTAGATTTATTTCCGAATTAAGTGAGAAATTATTGTGGCCCAAAACCAAAGTCACTATATACGGCACCAGATATGCTCTCCGCATACAGCTGGGCATGACAAAGTCCTTGACGGGACTCAAACCTGCGATCCTTGCACAAGCCAGGTAGTTCAACTGTGTTTTGATGGCTATCGTCTTTGGATTGCCCTGTGGACAATGTCTCTGGGTGGTCATTTCATTATTTTCGTACTGATACTAAGTGGATAAAATAACCAACGCAATATCCGCGCTGAGCAGAGCGAACTCACTTCCGGCTGAGCATGAGGAAACGATAGGACGTGTGTAGAACTTGTTTCTTAATTTCTTTCATTGTTAATCCATCATCATCATGAATCAAGATCTTACTATACACGAAGACTCAGGTGAGTGACTAGATTATGATTATGATGGCATCTTTAGTGATACTACAGAGGCCGTGGATGATCACACAGACCGGGAGAGAGGTAGTAAAGAACTCTCTAGCTCCACGACTGAAGACTACGATATTGATACATTTCTAAATGACACCAATTATAATGATGTTACAGATAACGAAACAGTTGATGTTCTGGAAGTTTTAGCTCTCAAAGTGCAAGAGACCAAAGGGCCTCCTCTGCAAGCTAACGTTGCTAAACTGATCAACAATAACTTAGCTAGGGATTTTAAAAGGTCATTCAACACATCCTTGGATGATAAAGTAATGTAGTAGTAGAAGGTAATGTGGTAGTAAAAAAGATGAAGGGATGCACCATCCATGAAAATGTTGGTGGGTTAGCCACATGCAGGGTTAATGGCAGTGTGTACAAAGCACTAACTCCGGCAGCCAAAAAAGACACAATTGAGCGGAAAGTAGTGGAATTGGCCATCTGCAAAGCTGTAGCTGCACAGGGTCTGGCCATGGAAAAGCTGTAGCTGCACAGGGTCTGGCCATGGAAAAGCTGTAGCTGCACAGGGTCTGGCCATGGAAAAGCTGGTAGATTTTAGAAAAGAGCTGAATGTAACAGCTGGTAA
>JAOQGN010177584.1:0-17760 GCA_027564295.1 Himantozoum antarcticum | reverse complement strand
ACCACAAAGACTGAAAGAAGGGACGCCCCGTCTTTTTTCAAGGAATTTTGCTACGATTAACCGCAAACGATAGACTTCAGTTCCTACTTAACATTTCTAACGGATCACACTCAACCCACCCCTAATCAAAACAAGATCTAAGGCTATGATGTACCTACCACTCTTTGATTCTTAGTGCAACATGGGAGAGTTCAGCCCACACTTATACTACTTCCAGCTATATAAAGATATATAACAATGCCATAATTATATTATACATGTATATATAAATGGTACCTGTTGGTGTCTTATAAGTTTTGCTCTCAGACAGAAAGGTTGAGATCTTTTTCTACTCTTACTTTAAGAGTAGAGCCTACCTTGCTGTGACTGATAAGCAGCAAAACAGTAAATTCCACTTGAACAACCTGTTACAGTGGAGTGCAGCAATGCCGGTTTTCAAGATAGCTTAGTTCAAAGAATTGTGATTGGAACGTGATTGCAAACAATAAGGATGAGCCAACTCCACTACCCGCTTTTTATCACTGACACACTGGTTATATCAAATACCAGCAATATGCCACCTGCTCCGGGCACATGTCTATGGTGTTGTCCAGCCTGTGATCTCTAATCACACCAACGGTGGGTACTCTAGCTTTAAAGACACACCATACACAAAATATGGTGTATGATTTAATGTGGCGTTATTAAGCACTTTCCCACATGCACCACAATTCTCCCAGTACCTACACAGTCTCTATGGTTTTGCAATGGTGGCAGTTCTGGTCAAGATTTTGAGTTAACATTTACATTAACACTAATGTTATGATTTGATATTGCTAATTACTATAATATTTGCAATGAGTTACTGCTAAATTGAAGGGCATGAGGTTAATGTTCCCATCAATCCTCCATGCTAGAACACCGAGATCAGGCAACTGACTTACTTCAAAAGACAAAGTTCTGAAGTAATAGAGCTAACATTGCAGCATGGACCAGACAACAACCTCTATTAACCCATCTCCATTGTAATAGAATACATGCAGAAGCAGTAGAGTTTATGTCAATATCTGCAAAAACTGCGGTCTATTTGCTTGCAATCACCACAACACAGCTACAGCTGGCCCACAATATGAGAAATAGAGTAGAAAACGACAGGCACAGAAATGTGATAGTTTTTGATGTCTGTAGCTGTTAGTATTAGGCCTATAATAGCACACAACTAATGGAGTCCAGCAAATGCATCTCAACAGTAGCTATCAAACCAGAATGAGACCATATCGGCAAGATCTGCAGACAAAAATTTAATTGGCCAAAGAAGAATAATTAATAAACCACTCATGTGTGCCAAGCTAGCACAGAAAATGATAGTCAGCCCGATGAAAGAAACCCAATAAATGTGACAATGCGACAATCAGTTGGCTTTCAGCAGAACTAAGGGAGCAGCTCCAAATTTGACCAAGTTGAGGTATTCCCCTATTGGAACTAAAATCCTTTGGTACTACAACAAGGAATCCATAAGCGCCACACCACTGCTTCTCCAATAATATTGCTTTTCAAAGCTTGCAATTCCGGCTTTAAAATTGAGCACCGATTATAATTATAATGAAGACATTTAGACAAAAGACAAAAATTTTACTGCAAATTTTACTATTACTGCATGTATATTATAGACTAATGTCTTCAGCCTCTACATGCTCTGTAGGACTGGCTCCCTTCTCCTGGTTGAACAGCAACAGGCTTTGTGCGTGTGTCTTTTACAATTTCAATCGAGGGCCAAGTTTATAGAGCGCAATGGCTAAAGATTACTTTATGGCTACTATAGAAATAACATAACCTAAAATAAATAAAATACCTCACGCATTTAACTATTACATTTCAGTGGATATACACTTGCCGAATGGTGGGTTCTCTCGCATCCGCTGACGTCCTGGAACGAGAAGACTCATTCGGTGGGTCATATTCCAGTACTGGTGCAGCACTAACAAATACCATAAGCATTGCAGCAATGTAGATACAATACATCTCTACAATAAAAATAACTTCATAATATTCATTATGATTAGCACGAACAGTTCGTTAATACATCAGTAAAAATTTTCAGGGGGTTTTTCAGTGAGAACGATCACATTAACAAGTTCACAACAAAATAATGTCAAAATAGCTACACTGTATTTCCCAGAAACATGAATAGTTAATGTGAAAACGAATTTTCCATTTTTAAGTTTGTCAATTCATTTAGACAGCATTTTGTTTTCGCAACACCAAGTTTTAGTGGGGCTACATCATTGCATACTTATAAAGTAATGAAGGTTTTCAGTAACCATGAACAGTGCTAACTGTAAGTTGATGAGCAGCAAATCTCAAATGTGACCCCAAAAGTCAGCTTGATACAACAACAGGATTTATCTGACTAATCACAAACATGTTGAAATTGACTATAATTGACCACAAATAATGACTGTATTCAATACTAGGGTAGGGTAGATTCCATCATTAGTAACACTGTGTACTACTTTCAGCTAAACATTTGATATGCTGTCTGCTGAGTGTCTGATATCACTCACACTTTCCTAAAAGTTATTGTCAGTAAGCTGCTGAAATGCATAACAAACTGCTACCATAATTTGGATAATGTTGGTGGAAGGTATTTTTAGTGGAGTGAAAACGAATTTTAAAAGTTTAAAACAACCGAAATTATATTTTACACCCAAATGATCTATAATTGGTCAAGGGTTTTTCAGAAACGTGGTGGATGAGTTTGATACGACTTTTGAGACCCAGGGAGGTTGAGGGTACATCTAAGTGTTGTCTAAGTTTGATACGACTTTTGAGACCCAGGGAGGTTACATCGAGGGTACATCTAAGTGTTGTCTAAGTGCCCCATTACGGGGAAGGTACAAGGTAAACACTTTGCCAAATAAGGCTGAACAAGCATAGTTCGAGAAATTCGAGGAAGAGTGACTTCCGACTATAATGTCAAACTTTTAAATTCTTGTCAGGTTCATATATCACATTTTATGGGTAGATACGTAGAATGCCATTTAGTAGCTTGTCATTCAAAACCTCAGCCACCCAACTCCAACTACTAATCTCAGGCTGCTGACCATTATAAAACATACCAACCCAATTATCCTCTGCCTTGGGTAATGTCAATTCATGATAACGCGCCGGCAGTTTTAAGAAAAACCAATTTTTCAGAATTCAAATTCCACAGCACACCAAATAGATCAACTACAACTGCAACTACAACACTAGCTTAGACAAAGTAAGAAATAAGCAACCTCTGTCCTGAACTAATTCAAATATGAGTCAATTGTAACGCAAGAACGATATGATGCTATTATCTTTGTTTACAAAAACATAAAACATTTTATATGTAAGAATCTGACAAAAATGTATAAAAAACATTGCCAAATTTCCATTAGTATGATATGTACATGTAAATAACTTGATATATCAATTATCAACCACCAACCATAATTAATCCAAATATCTCACTGTTGTATGCTGCATTCCGGTTGCAAACAAATATCTTATGTATATATATAATTATATATACAAATAAATACAATTCATGGGTGACATACCTTTGGCTTGCTATAATTATAGCCACTGCGATAAATCTGCAAAGTTGCATATATTCCTTTAGTGCTGCCGCTATTGCAGTTGCATATATTCCTTTAGTGCTGCCGCTATTGCATTCTACTCCAGCTATAATTAGGCTTTCACAGTTTCAGATGAAGTTTAAACACTTTGATGGCTCCGTGCCACCATTACATCAGCGTAATCTTCGATGTTTCTATCCACACTGTTAATTCTGTTGTGCCAATAGTAACAAACTATACACCACAGTAGGATCCAAATAATGAAGTTCTCTATTTTGTAATAGATCTGTAATTTTATATTCTTCGGACTTTAGTATTTTCCTGTTAATTGGTGTTCAATCATTCAAATAAATGTTGAGTGTGCAGAATAAGTGGAATGTTATATCTGTAACCATTAGTATCTGTAGTGTGTAGTGTATCGATATGATTAGTATATCAGCTAGCTACTCTGTGTAGCTGCAATGTAGCCATATCCAAAGATAGCTATATCCATATTCAAAGATAGCTAGAGATTGTGTGTCTGCACTTGACCTCTCACCCCACTGATAACCACTAGCTATTGATATGATTGTATCTTGTTAACTTGCAGCACACTGTCTCATCATGTCTCATTGCACTACAGTAGTTTGTCTGTCATTAATAGAGCAGGTAACACAAACAAACCATCATGAAATGCATAATTATGAGAGGAACAGATGATCACATGCACAGCAGCATTCAGCCAAGTAAGACTGAGATTAAATTGATTACAAATAGAGCGCCATCAGTTTTCCCAGTATTAAAGAAGAAGTGATTTTCAGTGGGCAATTGTGTTGATATTTGGGGATGGTTTGTATTGGGATGTTGGCCAACTATTTCCTTTAAGCTGGTATGGAAATTATTTCCTTATTTATGTTGCGATGAGTTGGGGGACGGATGGGGTAGTTAAATTTTTGTTTGACGGATGGGAGATCCCATCTCTGAATCCATGTTGACAAGTATTAGAAAGCAACGTCGAGCAACTTCTGAGCCAAACATTAATTATTTTTTAAGAATTTATCATTATTAATTTTATTATATTATTATTCACTACTCATTAAATAATTCCTTAAAAATGGTGAAACGACATTGCAGTCAACCTGAAAAATGTATTTCATTGTGTTAAGTTCACACCAACAAATTCCCAATGTTTATGTAGCAACAAACTCCGAGCTAAACATCCCCAAGTACTGATCACACATCCACCACTTAGTGGAAAAAGCTTGAGGTAATTAATCTATTTCAGCCATGCCAATAGTCTGCCTGTGACATGACATGGTAACCAGGTTACCATTGTATATGACAGGAGGTGATGACAATGGTAATCACGCATGCAAACTTATAGTGGGTATAGAGAGAGATATATGGTTATCATAATTTCCTATCAATGCATCTTCATACTTGGAATCACTTATGATTTTTAACAAGTATACTAGGAATATGTGGCATCGCTCAGCCGGTTGCTGCCCAGCGTACAAAAGATCTGGTTTAGTATCAGGAAAAGAAAAGAATATTTCGGCAGGAAGAACTTGTTGGGCTTGCGATGAGTAATAACTAATAAATGATTTAACATATAACATATTATCATATATAATTATATTGATGACTTGAGGCAGCGGCGCGTAGTGTAGGGTCCAAAAGTTTCGGCAACATTATTTGTAATGGCCAACTTTATGATCATCAATGCTGGAATATCTACACATTCAACTTGAAGAGTTAAATAATCTGTCCAGGACTTTTAAGGTGTAACCAGATAGAGCTCGTTTCCGGTGACGGGCAGCTCGGACACGAGGCGAAATCTGATCAGAACGTTTTGAGCATTCAGACTTTGTTCACGAGATCAGAAGAAATGCTCGAATTGGTTGATATATTTGTGCGATGCATATGCTTTCTTTAAAACCGCAGCGTGTATATTAAGTGCATTTCCACTGGCTGCTTGATTGACACAGCGAGTTCAGTTTCGCAATGTATCTTACTGCATGTTTTTTACTGTTGCCGCTTTTACTATCGGACCGGTGCATGTGGATTGTGCACTATATAACGACAACGATCAGAGGCGAGTTTGGACAGGATCGGAACTCTGATCCTGTGCAGAGCTCTGAAGCCTTTGGTTCTCGGCTTTCTTTAAAGGCAACATTGAGCTAGACGAAGCATCAGAAAAGTTATTAGCTCGGTATATAAATTAGGTAATTGCTAATAGCAAACTATTTTTTTTGGTTAATCATCATTTGACCTACATGTATTACATGTTTAGGCAATTTTGCAAATTGCCTAAACACTATAATGAAGATAGGATGGTCCCCGCATGGTCATGGAAATTCAGTTGGCACCAACATATCAGATGCTTACGAGAGAAAGAAATACTTTGTCCAACGTTACTGGTGGAAAGGCTATTATTTTCAATATTGTAGCCTATTTCCATAAAATGTACATTGATAATATAATTATAGAACTGTGAAATAGTGAAGTGAATATCGTCACATATCACTGCTATCTCGATCGATGCCTGTGTTGCTTTTGATGACCAACAAAGATTGCCAAACATGGAAGCATACTTGCATGAATTGACTCAAAGCATTTATTATGCAACCAACAAAAATTACAAGTACATGTAAATTGTATTCCAAATTACCAAACAAATTTTTTTTTATATACTTATAATAAACATCTTTATTAAAATTGTAAGCGAGTGAAAGTTCAACAAAAAGAACAGAAGGCTGACGAGAAAGCAGCCGAATGAAACTATAATTATGAGTGATGAGTATAAAAATATAATATTCTGAATGACAACTAACAATGACAGCAATCCTGCTGTTGGTGGTGATAGGCTGAGCTGTTTACTCTAAAGTAACAACCACATTATCTACCTCATATGTTTTCAAAAACTAAACATTGCAAGATTGAATTAACATATTTATATAAACATGCACTATAGAAGTTATGGGAAATACTATATAAAATGTATTATATACTATCTAAAATCTTTTGAGTAAACAACTTACACCAACCACAGTGTGAAATATTTAGTGTATGCCACTGGACAACATCCCAATTGAACCAGATATCTGGGCTTAGAGGGAACCTTTGGACCACTTCCGACAACTGAGATAAAAACAACAAATAAAACACAAACATGGTGAAATTTCATGTTATATACCACTCATGCCAAGCTCATACAAACTTGTATAAGCTTCTATGTCAGTTTTTACATTTATAGTTAATAGTGCCCACAGCACATAAACTCACACTAGACCTATCAGCCGATTACGTGTTCTACAACGCTAAAACTCCCGATTTGACAAAGCGAAAATAAATTTTTCAAAGGATGCACTTTGTGCCTCTAAAACTTTGCTATTAGATATAAAAGGTAGAATAGGGATACAAGCACACAACCTTTTAGTGCTTATAGTTTCACATTATAAGCACACATATTCAGAGTTCAGTGATACAGTTCCAGGTATGGCTATTTAAGCACACATAAAAACATATGAGTATGTAGCTACCATAGGAATATATACTAACTATACTAGTTAGTATATATTCCTATGGTAGCTACAGCGATTACAGAGCTACTGCGTAAGCATTGACAGCTTTAGCGGTATATATTGTACTAAAGTTGAACTTCCTACAAGTAGAAGCCTTTATGCTGCCATGTACTTCTCAGCCGATGTGTCAGGATCGATCTATACCTTTCAAGTGTACCCTCACCGGTATCAAACCTGCTTCAGCAGGTACAGCATCCACTGGATACTGTAATCACCACTTACTTGCTCCTTTGAAGGATGGTAATGTGGCAATTGTCACCTTGTGGGGACGAGGGGAGATTATTCCATAGCCTAACAAGTTCCTCTCCAACAACGGGCTCAAGTTCCTACAATGACAGTTACAGTTACAATAATATGTTCTTGTTGTGAACTCTCTGGGTCAAAGGGTGAACACAATGCAGGCTACTGAACTACAAATCTCGAGGCAGCTAGTTTTACCAAGTGGTGTATGTGGCACGTCATTTTGCTACAAGCATACAACCATAGTTAGCATGAATTAATGCATTTTTGTCTTACTCAGGAAAAGGAATAAGTAAATGTTAAGAAGAAGGGTGGGTAAATGTTGAGAACAGGTTTCAAGTTGGAAAGTCATCGAGAGCATTACCAAAATGTTCACACATGGTAAACATGGGTGTTAGTTGGTACCGGTCTGAACTTGCAATCTAAGGGTTTGAAGTTCAGTCCTGGTCCCAGCCACCAGGCACCTGTGACATTTTCTGGCAAAAAGCCTTCAGCAAGCGTCTAACCCTAAAGTTGCTCTGGTGAGCTTCCAATCTTATATGGATGCTCCCATAACTAGGCGATTATGACAATATATAGCAACCACTTCATTTAATATAACGTTTTCTGTACAGGCGTGTTATTATTATTATTACTATTTGGGTAAGTGTTAGTTCTTGCGCCACTACCAGCGCTTGTTATTATTATTATTACTATTACTATTATTATCGATATTATCATTATTATGCAATTATTACTATTTTTAAAATTATTATATAACAAGGCATTAGTAAATGTTCAGAACAAGTTTCGATGCCATTGTGAGCGTTCCCAATGTTTTGCTGTGAATAACTTATAAATAATCAGATTTTGACCATATAAAATGCACAACTTGGGAAAATAGGCAATTCAGAAATGTAATAACCCATGTTATCTTGTTTAGACCCATTCAAACAGGCAGTATTTGTACAAGTCTGTTATGTACAAGTCTGTTATGTACAAGTATGTTATGTACAAGTATGTTATGTACAAGTATGTTATGTACAAGTCTGTTATGTACAAGTCTGTTATGTACAAGTATGTTATGTAAATAACCCATTTTATCTTGTTTATGTTTATGCAGACATTCAGAAATATTTATACAATCAAAAACGATTAAATTAATTTGGAAATACAGGAAAATCAAAACATATTAATTTACAATAATTACAATTATTTCTATTCTGTTGCTATGTTGTAATTATTTTCCTATCATGTTGCTGTTACAGTTACCCAAGTTAAAGTGAGAGAGTGGCAGGTGGCAGAGAGAGGCAGGTGGCAGTTGGCAGAGAGTGGCAGGTGGCCGTCCTCACCTGTTGCTGTTGCCACTGTCTAATTTCAATGTTAACTTTAACAAGAACGTCATTACCTAGTTCTATGTTTTGAGCATCAGATGAATCACTGGAGGCCTGGTGTACTAACAACAACTGGGCAGACGACCTAGTAGACCCCAAACAATTTTTCAAGGCGAGTAGCTGGAAATGACTGTGGGACTTGGGACAAGGGGCTGGAGCTCTATATGAATATAGGATCTGTGTTCTGATCCAAGGCGTCTCCCTCTCACAATGATAATACTAATAGTTACCTGGCCGTCTTGGCTGTTGCTGACTGGTTGACCTCCACCCCATGTGTTATACAGTGACTGAGTGTGGGTAAACGGTACATTGGCTCTGTAACAATACAACAGGGTATCAGGATAATTGCTAGATATACACGTGAGGATTTGACTTCTTGACTACGGTCGAGTGGTATTCTGCAGCACAGTTAATACTGGTATAGCATATATAGCGCAATATCAACAACTTTATTGTACATGGAGGGTATGAAAACAAATTTCATTTCGTGCAATTCCTGGTAAGGGGTATACTGAGGAGCTGCAAGCTGCAATCACACCTGTACATTGCCAATAGCTTAGTTCTTTCCAAGTGGATAGCTACAACCAAAAAAGCAACTTCACATCTCACATAATTTGGTACATAAATGTTTCTTGAGGTCAGAGGACAGGAAGAGGGTGGAGATGACAGCAGAGAGAGCGAGAGAGGGGGAGAGCGGGAGAGAGGGAGAGAGAGAAGTGTAACCATGCACTGACCTTCTAACCCAGTTGATGAAGTAAGCTGTAGTTAGATTGGTTTGCCCAAACTCAGACACCATATCATGTGGGGCTTGTCTATTCACAGATGCCACACCCGAGAAGTGTGCACTACCATAGACGGTGAATATGAGAAACACAGCTTGGGATTCCTACAAATACGATACAGCACATAGTAAATCAACTTTTCATCGACACTTCATCGTCAGTTGTCTTCTCTCGATGATGTAAGCGAAATTTTCATATATTTGTGGAAACTCAAAATTGTGGAATAAACAGCTTGGAACACATTTAGACGTCATTGGGGAATAGAGTATAGAGAGAGCAGTGTCTTTGTATAGAGCATAGATAGTGCCTTTAATACGAAGTGGACAGATTTCATTGGGTGATTGAAGGCACTGACAACCACCAATAATCTATAAAACTATAGATTATTGGTGGACTACGAATGGACTGTATTATTGGTTACAGGTCAGTGTTTTAGTTGATCACGGCAATATCTATACTCTACTTCACATGAAACATATCATACATGTACATGTAATTGAGATTTTAACTAAACGTATACAAATGGGTTTAGTCAAACATTATTTCTTTGCCAAGAATGCTTGCGCAAGATTCTGAACCCCAGATTTACTCCATGTGCCCTGAACAGCGGGTGAAATTCTGGAGGCCAGGTGGGTTTCCCTTGACTAGCTAGCTCTGCTAACGGATTACCACCTAACACAATACAAACAAATGCGTTTCAATATGAGAAGACAACTCTCAGTCAGTCAGAATGTCTTTGGCCAGATAATTCAACATTAGGACATATTTCCAGAACAAATAAGTTGCATTAGTTTTACCTGTAAAGCTGTATTGAGCCTACTAGATGTCTGCTGAGTAGCTGCCCAAATGCTCTTTGATTGGCTAACATCTAACATCCTTGAATTCATACAACTCACAACAAAGTATCTGCATGGCAGGACAGCCTTTGATTGGTGCAGCTTGGGTGGTCCAACTGGACCTGAAAATGATAGCAATACATAATTAATAGATGCTCAATTCCACAACATCTCTGCAAGCTAACAAACATTTTATCAATCCAGGAACAATCTAGAAAACAATTTTTACGAAAAAACCTATACTATTCCTTAGTATCCTTAGAAACTAATATCCTAATATCTTTAGAAACCTTAGACTAGGGGCTGTTTGTTGTACTACTTCGTCAGCTATTTGGGGTATTACTTCTTGCTAAGGATGTACATTACATGTAACATACCTGGACTATTACATGGACTGTGTGTTGTACTACTACGCCCAAAGACCTTATATACACACGTGTATATCTCACGTGTGTATAATACCTCTATGACTATGCCTGTTATTCGAAGCACTACTTCTTGATGAGGATATACACTAGATGCAACATACCTGGACTATTACAGGGACTGTTTGTTGTACTACTACGCCTGCTATTTGAGGCACTACTTCTTGATGAGGATGCACCACTATGGTTGTCTCCACCAGCAACTCCATGCTCTATTGAGATAAGCAACCATTGTCAGTGGAACCATACTAGTACAATCCAGTAAGCATTCAACAAAATAGACATTTTTAGCTTGGCTTTATCAGTTTGATGGCGTCTCATAATGCTGTTCGGTCGCTCAGACACTTGCATGAGGGCGCTCACAGGCCGACCGTGTCAATTTCGGCCTTTAGGTCAAGCATGTTGCTGTCGAAAAAATAGCTAAGTATATTAAAGTTGACCATTGTTTTGGAGAGAGAACATCCAAAAGAACATAATTGACCAAATTGACAATGAATCCTTGCTGAAAACAATCTATAGGAACAACCGTAATCTGTATGGTTCAGTACAACTGTGTTCGGCACCATTGAGCTGAAAACTCTGTGCTGAATCTATTATCTTGTATAGCTAAAGCACCAAGTATCATTAGCTCAAAGATTAAACCCTATTAGAAACATAAAAACTAGTCAACATAAAATGCTTAAATTTACAGTATAATATCAGAACGATATAATTATGATTAACCCATTTCAGTTGATATTATAGCTACAATCAGCATTTCAAGTTAGAGTGGAGGAATAATAAAATAATGATTCAAATATATCATATATAAAATAATGATATATTTAAAAGTAAAGAAAGTTTTAGCATGAAACTGGTATGGCAATACACTGTAGAACAATCTGTGTGCCCTGTATTGTGTAACAGCTGATAAAAATTTATTTTCTTCGACGCTATGCAGAAAAACACTGTATTGAAATGTCATGTATTGCATTGTAAGAGGTACATTGGTATATTGCATTATGGAAGTGGTGTGTTAGAACATGTCTGATTAGGAGCACATATTAGTATCATACTTGGAGGATGCCTCTGGGTTTGACCAGGTTTGTGATGTATTGGTCGCCTGTTCTCTCCGCCACTAGAGGAGTCATCTGACTGCTGCCCACTTACATAGTCTCCACCAGCACCACCACCACCACCTAGTGCCATTGTATCTGAGGGTAACAGAGATATAGGAGCATTGTAACAGAAACAAAGATTGCAAGTTTGTGCTCTGTTGATGTGGTGCTGCTAGCGCCGATCTTGTATCGATATGCATGTCAAAGTAAATTGCTATTTCTGGTACCTCAAAGTGCTCATTGGTCAAAATTGTTTACTACGACACCACTTCAAAGTTATTACGTTCCTGTTCCCATTTTACTAATAATGTATACTTAAAATAAAATGCACAATAATCTGGAGTTGTCTATTCACCGAATCCATAATTACGTGCATTCGAGTATCGGTCCAAATGTGCCTTAACTGTGGAATGGGCAAACCCGAGCAGGCCACTGACAATTAATGAGCGAAGTGCTCGCTTTGCAAGCTGGCCCATCAAATGCGATCGACAACCAAGACTACTTTGAAAATTGACAGCTCTGTCTGTCCCAGTCAAGTAGTGACTTTGAGGTGATAAACTCTGTGTTTCCAACTCTGTGTTTCCATTCCAAATGACACCAACTTTTGAGGTGAAATGACTCTGAACTATACTTCGAAGTGTACAATGGAAACCTAGTAAACGATATAATATCTACAATGATTTTTGTTACATTGCATTGCTACGTTGCATTGCTATATAGCCCAATACCACACATACGTTATGCAGTCGACTAGTAGAAACTTAACCGATGCATATTGTCAATCGCAGTCTTTCAGATATAGGTTTATAGCCAGTGAGAACCGCGTTCTGATTTGTTGAAGGGTATTGTGTTCTACCGGCTGATTTTACCTCGAAGTGTAATGACTAAATATTTTGGCTATTAGGGAATATTAATGGAATTCGAGTTAAAGAGGGCTTAGATCACTTCTGTGGACAACTCCTTATATATATATATAAAAAAAATGCAACCATGTTTGTTACTAAACTATAATTTCTGCTAAGAAAGGATTTCTGTTATGAGAGGTTTGACTGTATATGATTATCAAGTCTTGTAATATATATTATCATAAATAGTATAATCTGCAACTGTAAAATAATTAATTAATATCTTACCGGAAGAAATTAATTGTCACAAATTTCGCTTATAGAAAATTAGCCAAAAAAGTTGATTCTGCTAATATTTCATACTTTCAGAATTTTAGAGTTTTAGTAGTAAGATTTGAAGGTTTTATATGGAAAACAACACTTTGTGTGATTTTAAATTTAGCTAGTTTAAAAATTGCTAAAAATAAAGCTTGCTAATTCAGTTTTGTACTGGAAATTTGCTAAAATTAAGTCCATTAATAATTTCTTCCAATAAGGTATGTTTACGAATTTTAGTACTATCGCATCAAGTAATAGCATAATGAATGGTCATTCTAGTTGGAATAGAAAAGTATAAATGCTATGATAGTTGGTAATGCGATCTGTTGTACTCACTCATTGGCCTGGGGCGTTGTCCAATGCCGTAGGGCTGCTTAAGATCTGCCGCCTGCTCTTCACTGGTTAGAATTGATACTATTGTACGAATAAGCATCTGCAATTAATATCACAGCACATAAGTTATATATGATCTTGCATCAGAGTTGTATAGCAGTAAGCTAAACGCATATTTATATAAATCTGGAAACCGATGTGACAATATTTCACAACAATACAGTATAGAAAAATTAACAAAAAATTGGGCAATACTCAAATTGGCCTATATGTTCAAATTGGGCAAAAATGTTCAGCACAAGCAAAGAAAGACGAATCACTTAACTTTGTGTGGAGGAAAATTAATGTGCGATAGAGATGGATTTATGTTCACATAAGTCACATAATATATGATATTGATGTAAAAAATATTTGGATGAAATAAAAACAAACAAACATGTTGTCAAATATGACTGCAATCTCATGAAGCGACCTGCAGCATTCATTTAATGCTATTAGATATCTGCAAATGCATGCAGATATTATCAAACAATTTATAACTACAAGCGGGAGATAATCAAATTTTTGAGTAGTTGTCTTTTCATGAAATATTAGCACATGAAATGACAACTCTAAATAATAACTATTATTTAGAGTTGTAATGTATATTATCCCACGACGGGAGGTGAGCGGGGCGAGCCGTAAGGAGTTTTATGACAACACATGGTAGGAAACACCAGGCTCAACATCAGAATTTCACAAAAAAACAACTGAAACCAAAAAAGTTAAATGCCTTTTTATGCAGCTGGCTTCAATCAAAAATTAAAAGGCAATAAAACCAACGTTTTAGTTCTTGCAATACCTAAAAAATGTACAAAAATAAATGCCCTTACATTAGTAATCAACTGTTGAAGATGATACTGACTTCAATAAATACTAGAGTTTGATCGTTGTTCACTGACAGCAATGTACACATTTTAATGAGTTTTAATAAGAAGGCTAAACGACAAGATGGGCACAGTCTATGATTTGTAATGGTTGCTTTCTTAATATTTAGTAGCCCTCTACAAAGTGCGGTCTTATTAAAGTCTATATTCCGTTTGCTATTTTGCAAAGCTATTTCCTATTGATTGTTATCAGTTATTCCTTTGTCGACACGGTTCTCTCTGGCCACATGCTATAGCCATTCCTTTTTACGGCGGAATCACGGCACATATGAGGCATGTCCATAGAGTTACCTTCCCATCTTCCCCTTCGGGGAAGAGAACTCTATGGGTAAGTCGCAATAACTTTTGAACAGGTCTACAAACCTTTACAAATTGAAATGGACTTTACTCCGTCTGTTAGGAGTGGATGTAAAGTGCATTCACTTCTTTCACTGTAATTAGCAACTTGTAGCATTAATGGCCTACTGAAGCAATAATGGCATATTCAAGCAATAATGGTAATACAAGAAACACAATACGTCTCTGGCGGGGCCTCCAAAACTTTGGTATGAAGTTTACTGAGCTCCTTGGAGAAGTACAACAATGGTAGAAGAAGGTGAGTAGATAGAACAAAACTGTAAGTCAATTTATGCATGTATCTACTCAGGCAGGAACAACAGGACTAAAGCATACTGAGATATGACAACATTACTTGCTTGCTGGCCCATTAAGGGCTTAAGAGCCAGTAATGCATAGTGTTCATATATATAGGGAATGCATTCCAATACATAAAGCTGAGTTAAGTAGGTAAGTGGATAATGTTATTGAAATGCCACTGGATGATGCAGAGTCCCTATATTCTCAGCAACAGGGAACTTGTATCTTGGCTAGATACATGAAATAGAAGGCAGCTGTCTACATCTGTAGGATACATCTGCAGCCAGCATATACGGTGCTCCTATCATCTGGGGAAGTTATTTGTCCTCTACTAATCTGGATACAGGCATTCACTAGTGCACCTGGAAGGCTAGTGGTTGCCTACACAATCAAGATGCAATAATTGCACATTCATAACAGTATTCACAATCAACATTCTAGGTAAGACGATATATGGAATGAACTGTATTTAAAATTAAACCCTAAGACAACACCCGAACAAATTCAAGAAATACCCGCACAGTGAAATTTTTTTTGTTAGGAGTTGCGGACAAATGTTATGGGTTGATAAAATAGTTAGGGGGTCAAGTATAAAAAGTTAGAGGGTAGGCAATGTTAAGGGGTTGCTGTAAACAGGTCATGCGACATCAAAATACTCCTTGAAACAAGGCCAAGCTAATAATATAAACAACTAGACATATTTCTACATTCTGCTGACTTTGTGATGTCAGAGTGGTATAAAAAACACTGCAGACAAAGACATCAAGTTATGAGTCATAAGTTAGGGAAAGCAATGGAACTTGTGAAAAACACTGAACCCATAAACTAAACTGAACCCATAAACAGGTTCAGAACCTGATCCGAGAATAGGTTATTTATAAAAAAGCTTCTGCAATTATGTTATATTTTACAAATCTTCAGTCTCTTCACTCACCTTAATAAGCAATGTAACTGACAGCTTCAATGTCAGCCAGTGGAATTCAGATCTTAACATGTTGAGTTAAAATATTGAAAATTACTGTGGATTCTTGTAAACAGCATTAGAAAATTGTTGAAATACTTGAAATGAGATGCTGAAAGTTGAAATGCTCATTATTGCATTTTCTTGGTAAGATAATTTGATAAAATATTATACAATGCATATTTGCAATTTGAAAATCTATACTTATTATCAATTAACTACATCATCTACATCATAATTGTAATAATATAATTTTAATTAAATCAGTATTTTGTCAAGATTTTCGATTTGACAAGATCCCTATAGAATTAAAGCTGGACTGCCCACATACAGGTAAGTTGTTGTCCCCAAAACTCTCACCTAAATCCAATTACAATAATAATCTCATTTAAATATAATGCTTTAGCCTTCCCAGACTTTTTTAAGTATATAAGTATTCATTGAAATAAAATAATATTGTCAACATGCAATTTAAAGATATATATATATATATAATAATTATTGCTTAAATTGTAAATTTACTATTACATTTAAGATACGTTATTACGATCTTGAATGATTGCTATAAATAACACGCTTTAGAATTAGATGTTCCTATAATTAAAATATATTGAAAAATATTGTAATAAAATATACTTCAGGAGCTGTCTATTCTTTCATATTATTATTATCGAATCTCTGTGCTGGCAATACAGTCTTGAATGCACTTGATAGCATTGAGATAAACATTAGAATCAAGATCATTCTTATGTCTTCTCTTCAAGACAATATTGGCCTATTCCCGATTGTATTTGCAGGTTGTCTTTTATCTGACACAATGATTACACATTGCCGAATGGCTATGTAAGTTATCCTCTCTCTGAGAGGATATTTGTATAGTGCCGAGTGCCGAGTGCCGAGTGCCGAGTGGATTTGCAAGTTATTTATTCTTAATAACTCATTCTATCTATTACTTGAGACTCATACTTGTTTGTTCAAGTTATCTTCTCTTTGTTATTTGTCGATGGTAACTTATTGTTGTCATTCACCTTTGGTATCGCAAATCTCTTATCTTATATTCACTTGACTTTCCCAAAGGCACAATAATGATTATTAATAAGAGATCAAGTAGTTTACCGAGTCAACTTGTTGCCATTTCCAATGTTCTCTCCTTAATCCTTGATCTTACTAGTAAGGAGTAACGCTAGTAGTTATTTAATAACTGGTTCACTATTTATCAAAGTATAGCATCAAATAGTGATAACAATAAAATATAACATGTATGTAACATGTAACTAAGCTGCATTGCAGTGTATTTGACTATGGTAACTCTCTCCTTTCAGTATTATCCGATTACCATGAGGGCTCATTAATAGCACATGTAACAATAAATACAAGTACACAGTTCAATTTATACAATTATAGCATTTAAATGTTCATACCATAGTGTGAGGCTACAAACATTAGTAGTAAAATGCACAAGTAGCAGCCATTATTGAGAGTTCAGTGAATGCCAAATGAGTAATTAGATTTAACATGTTTGCAAGTTACTGTCACTGTCAGATGGGTGAGAAGTGAAATTTGCAAATACAACTAATAAATTAATAATGCTAATTTAAGTATTAGGAAGTTAATTTAAGTATCCTTCTTGATATAAATAAAATTTATAAACTCAAAGCTAGCGTTGTTGGTGTGGAAAAAGTAATAGTAGTATAAGTTCGGGCTTTTGACACCCAGAGTGTACTAAGAATCTTGGAGTGGTTGGTACATCGTCGACTAAGATCCTGTTTTGATTAGGGGTTGATTGAGTACCACCCGTTAGAAAAGTGAAGTAGGAATTTAAGTCTAAAGTTTGTGGTAAA
>JAOQGN010177583.1:0-25366 GCA_027564295.1 Himantozoum antarcticum | reverse complement strand
ATTTAGAGCATGGAAAGCTCTTTGAGCAAATGGAGGTAATGCATCTGGCATCTCGAAGTCATCATCAGAATCAGAGATATGACCAAGATTGACATGTTGATGTTGGTTTACATTGCCATGATGTTGTTCTGGCAATGTGATTATGCTGTGTAATTATGCTGTGCATTCGCAGCATTTCGGTAGGCATTAGGATTTCTCGCTTGAAATACAGTACAAGTGAAAGGTAAACGTCGCGCAACTGCTATGAGCCGTCGTCCAACTCTACTTCCACTAAGACACGATCTACCTCCTCTTCTATTGGTTGGTGCAGTGTGATTTGAAATGAAATTTCTTATAACATTTTTAATAACAATGTTGTTATAAAAAGAGCCTACTATATTTTGATATAGATTTATTTAAAATTATTATAATTTATAATTTAAATAAATATAAGTAGTAGTAGGAAGGGTAGGTAAAAAAACAATCAGTAGATAGAAAAAAGTAGAAAAAGAAATTTAAATAATTTAAAACCTTAAATAGTAAGCAAATGCAAAAATTCAGCTGAGTTTAATCTAGGTCTTATACAGTGTCCATCAGTTCCCATTATAACGTAGTAGTACTGAAAGCTTTGAAATAATTGTGAAATAGAGCTGAAACTTGAATCAAAATTTAATATTAAAATTTAAGAATTGCAATTGAAATGTCAACGGTTGTCTAGTTTTGTTTAGCCTTGGTAACAACAAATTTAGAATTTTTGTTCAATCAAATCCAGAATTATGTTGACTAGCTTGTCCAATATGTTAAACGACCGGCGCCCCAGATTAGCGACTGAAACAGCACATCCACTTATGATTAATGTAAGTGTACGCTGATTTCGACTATAGTTAAAATATCGGAAATTTAGTATGGTACAAAGGGTGTAATTTTACTACTAAGAAGATGTAGAACAAAGTGAGACATCGGAGAAACTTTGAAGGCATTTACAGTATATATTAGGTGTCATAATAATGAAAGGTTTATTAACAGACTAATAATTCGCCTTCCGGGATATGAACACCATTGTTTGATTATACCATGATTGTAACACATAATGGTATACTAAGCAAGAGGTCAATGCAGCGCATGTGTTCGTGCAATGGTTTCAGGTATTATGACTGTATGCCGTTGGTGTAATGTCTTCGTGATAGCTCATGAATAAGTGAAGTTACCGACCGCAGGCTATATAACTATGAATGCCCTGAGAATTTCTTTAAAATTATTTAAATTAATATTTAAGACCTAAAAAGAAACTTTTTTGTAAATTTGTTGAATTTACTTTATAGTGATTTTTGTGTTGCGTTTGAATTCCAATTATAAATGAATATAACTATGAAACTGTATCTATGAAAACGACATGAAAATATTGGGTTTTTCCCAAAAATCAGGTATTCAGCTTGGTCAATACTAGCGCAGGTGTTATCATAAAAACGACTAACGGCTCGCTACGCTCGCCTCCCGTCATGAGATTGTCGTACATTGATTAATTGATTAATTTGTAGTACTTTAATTAGCGTTTGGTTATTCCTACATACCCTCCTGGAATAAATTATTGGTTGGAATTAGTTTTCGCTAATTTCACGAATAGAAAATTCGCCAATATTAATTTCTCTAATATATAAACTGTAATTCTGGAGTTGTAATAGTAAAATTTGTTCGATATAATACAGAAAGCAACACTTTCGAGGGATTTAAAAATTCTCTAGTTCAAAATTTGCCAAAAATACAGTCCGCTAATTTAGGTTTATGCTGAAGATTCGACAAAATTAAGTGAACTACTAATTTCTTCCAGTAGATTAGTAGTTCATACCACAGTATTTTATGAAACTCTGGGTGGTATTCGTTCAGTCTCAGTGAGTTGAGACTATAAATCATTGGAAGGTCTGCATTAGAAACCTTGGTCATATTATGCTACATGTAGAATATTGAAAGGTATACGCTAAGCATGTTATATTGAAAGGCTTCCATTGGAAGTCATGGAAAGCAACTTCAAAAATTGCACTTTTACAATAATGGATTATTATGCAACACAGATAATTACTCAGCACAGTGATTTTATTCTGTATATACTATAGGAATACGAACATAACCTATCGACGCAGTGACTGCAGGTGGCTCCGGAGACTCCCCTCAAAATCAGTTACATAATCATGTATTTATGACTGCATTGGTGTGTGAATTCAGGTGGCAATAAATCAATATTATATCTTTCTATCCAGGAAGCAAAACAATACTTTATTAAGGATAATTATAATGCTATAATATATATTATAGTGCTAGATGCTAATAATGCTAGATATATATAAATATATATTTATATTTTGTTGCTTAAAGCCTCAAGCACACTGTAGCGTTGGGCCCGCGTTTTCTTGACGCGCGTCAACCGCGCCACCTGCAAGAGGCCCACCGCGTGCCAACGCTTGATCGCAAGAATCGACGCTTCTCATTCATTGGCTGGCTCTCTGTTAAACCCACCTACTGATCAACATGCTTCACTGATCACTACACAGCGCTCTATATGGCCATTATGTTACACAATAGGGGAATACCCTTTTATACTAAACAGCATAGTATGTACTAGCAAAGCTGTGCCTAGTACAATGCAATGTACTATTCAACTGGCTTGCGATGACAGCTAAAGAAGTTGCTAGTGTGGGCAGTAGCGCGAGGTGTCGCACGCGCCGCCATACAGAGCAGCACGTGCCCAACGCTAAAGTGTGCTTTGAGGCTTTACAGTTCTAAAAAATGTTAACTTTACATTTAGCTATATGCTTATCAACTTCACCAAAGCTAGCAAATATGCTTGTATGCCAGTTGAAAAATGAGTGCTGACTTACTTTGGTTATTGAATAACACACACAAATTAAGAGCATAGCATAAGAGCAAAAACGAGACAAGACATACATGTAAGAGCATAACAATGGGCGTACTATTTTACATTGTATGTGTTTTATGTTTGCAGTACATTATTATATTTCAAATATGTTGGTAAATATAAATTGAATATATCTGCCATCGCTTTCTAAACAAATTATTGCACACAAAGAGTAAAAGAAGTGCTAAAATTGACTCCTAGCCATTTAGCTAATAATTGTAATATATCATTAGATGCAAAGATGATTCCAGTATTTTGTCAATTTAGTCAATTATATGTAAAAATGATGACCAGTGCAAATATTCCACTCAAATAGTGTAATATTTCTTGACAATTTATAATATACTGTGGTAGACATGCTCTAACGAATATATTATATAATCAAAGGTAATCGGTCTATTGTGGATACAACAGATTTAATGCTAACCAAGCTCATAATGATGGGACATAAAATTATGTACCAGGCAAGTGCAAACCTTGAACAAGCGAAAAAGTATAATTATAAATGCTCCAACTCAAATAATACATGTATATTGGAAGTCAAGAATACAAATGTATTAGTCAAGCCACAGAATTACACTCATACAAACATATTGTTGCACACAAAGAGTTTACAGTTTGTCTATCTCATGCACAAGAACCTGCACAACACATTTATCTCCCATCACCAGTTTCCAACATTTTGCTGTTATTTTTGTGGCTTCCAACTCCTCTATACACGTCATCCTTTGATTAACTAGATAAGCATGAATCAGTTTTGAACTGCATGGATTCTCAAAGTAATTCAGAACGGATGTGTATCTGCGACACACAAAATATTTGACGGAACGCTCATTTTCAGTGAAAGAAACCCATTTTATTCTCAGTAGTTCAACGATTTTGCCATCTGAAGTCATACAGCAGTTGTTGGGTGCTTTAGTTGTGATTGCCTTGCATTTGTCTGGTGATACTAACAATCGCAGATTAGCCCTTTCTATGGTACGCTTAACTATCTGCGATATTGGCAGATTTCCATGTCGAATCGATCTTTTGATAACCTGCATATAATTTTCGAATGGGAAAGCAGAGCAATTATCAAGATTACCATATATGGCTGTTTGATCTGTGAGGTGCAACAGACAATGCACATTGTGGACTAAATACTGTGCACCATAGAGCTCTTCACACTTGGAGACAAAGTACTCAAACAAACTCTGAGCGTACTGCTTATGTGCAGCTGCAAGAGAAGTACTCAGCACAATAGAAACGGCCACTGAAAGACATAGAAAATGCCTGTATTTGTCCACATCAAGCACATCCCTGAGCACAATTTTCCCTGTATACAAAAGAAACATCCTAAATTCAGTGGCCTTCCATCTCACTAATTCTGATGTTCTTCTGGGTTTGCGTTGAAACTCATTCGGTGTCAGTGCTCTAAGACTCAGCAATCTTTGGTTTACTAATTTTACCTGAGCTGGCGAAAGCCTTGACGCACCCTTAGCTCGGATAAACCAAGTGACAAGTAGTTTTTTCATGACACCCAATAGACAACAATGCATATAATCTATTGGAAATGATTGTATCATATCGATGTTCAACCTACAGAATGGTGAACTACCTGTGTGGTGGGGTTTGTTAGACTTTTGTCTAAATGACACATTGCTTCGTAGATTTAAATCTAGAATGTCAAGAAACACTACTCTGCGTTGAACATAAACACCTTTAGTTTCACAGTTGAAACAAGAAAAGTAGCCAGAATGCAATTTTGTAGCCTTTATCATTGACCTGGCAGGACTGTCACATACTATATGTGACAATTTTACAAACATTTTACTACCCTCAACTTCTAGTCCAAATTCTAGCAATTTCTGTAATTCTTGCACAGTTTCAATGAGGAAATTCAGGTTATCTGGCTTTGTCTTGCCTAGAGTTACACATACGGGAAACACAGGAGCCAGTGCAATATTATCAACTCGAGCAAGAACCAACCAAGCGGAAGTTGAACTGCTAGAAAAGAGTGGCAAACCATCAACATTTATTGCTATTGTGAAAATTCCCACTTTACCCTTTAACTCCGTAGCAATTTTGCGCAGGTGGTTTTCAAATCCCAAGTACACATATTCCATATTGGAAACGACTCGAATTTCAACATTAGCTGCGGGGGTCCCAAGCATTGTTCGAGCTGTTTTAGGAAGAGACATGTGGCTACCTTGCCTTCTTAAAATTAGAAGTAATGCGTCTAGAGATGAGTGGGTGCAGTTGTGAGTTAAGGCCCAGTTTCTGAGTGCGCTCTGGAAGTCGGTGGCAGATTTAATTTTCAAATCTGTTTCATCAATGAGACTTTCGGCATGTGATGTGTTCGATATTGCAGTGTTGCTGTAGATTGTAGCATGGTCTAAACTACTTTCCACATGTAGGTCATTAGTTAAATCATTAGCATGTTGATTGATGTTACCACTGGGATGCTGAGCATTATTGTCTTGGTCAATTTGAGAATCCTGATTCCCATTTATCAGTGACTCTTCTTCTACAGCTGTGCTTGAAGGAGTACTGGTATCTCGTGCCTCTGTGCAAATATTTTGTTCCATCTAAAACATGCAACATTTTTCATAACGGAATCTTTTGAAAATTGACTAATCTGTACACAAGTTTAATAATTCGTACTGTTTCATGTTAATATAAATATTAATACAGGGATTATACTTTATTGTGGATTATGACAAAACAAGTGATTTATCAATCATTGTTTATGCAATACCAACGCTCTATAGATAAAAGCAGATAAAAGAGTGATCACAGTAATAGCTGCAACTACATTAAATTTTGTACAGGGCTAGCATTCAGGAATGGACGTGCAAATGAATAAATTAATTATAAAAAATATAAAAACAGATATATTCATGGAACAGATATGTTATTGTTCTGCGATGAAGAATCTATAATTAAATATTTTAAACTAGCACTTACTCTGTCCGAATGCAAAATACCGTAGCTGTCGTAGACCAAGTTGTTTTTGGCATTGAAATGGAAATATACTTTCACGTACAGTAAACTGTTTTATGCAATGATATAGATAAGTCATCTTATAATCATGTTTTGAGTGCAAATTTTTTTCTGAAATATCACATGTTCAGCTAGATTGGATAAAAGATTGCACTAGATGCTGCTGATATATTTGTGACAATGATGATAAAATTATGTAAAACGTTAATGCGTGCTAGCACGCTCGAGCCATGGAGTTGCATTATCCTTACAGGGTCATGCCATTCATTGGCTCGCAAGATTTTCCCGCACTTGTGGCACGGTCTCCTTGCTCGTTCCATTCCATGGACATAGTGTTTTCGTGCTCGCTGGTCAAGTATTTTGTGTTTGGAGGTAGAAAGCCAACATTATAAGGGCCATCTTCTACAGTGTGCTGAGTGCTACAGTTCTGCTTGTCAGTTTATAATCATATTTATGTTATCTTTATTCAGTTCAACATGACAAGGACTAAGTACAATGCCAGGTCTTTAACTGATCACATCATTTCAAATTATTTTATGATTTTGAACAAGCTTAAATTAAAACCTGTATTGTATTTGTATTTTGATTTTATTTATATCATTATAATTATACAATTATAATTATATTAAAAAAGACTGAATCACTACTAAGCCTCAACCAAACACCCATTGGCCGCAAGTAGCTGCCAACATTTTTGGAAATAAGATATTAAAACAACACAGTACATCTGAAATATTGTTTGAAATAGGGGGAAATGAATACACATCAGTGAAGTTGACTGCCACTTGTTTGCGCTCCATGCTGTGATTGATAAGCCCTAGAGCCACGGCCCTCTGGCAGGCTACTCAGCCTAAAACAGTGCACGCTGCCAGAAGGTTCGCGCCATGGAATTTTGTCCACACTGAGTACCAGCTCACCATAGCAGCTCGCACACATGCTGTGACCTTGCCATGTAAAACTAGTCACTTACTCCCTCTTGTCTAGTGTAATCCAGCAATGAAATTTTTTTCTGCTTACTGTTTTCACACCTCTTTCGCCAATTTGCCATCCACCTAGCCTTATACTGCAATCTTCTGGTCCTCTTATCTTCTCCGTCTGACATGCTGAAAAAGTAATAACAGTGATTACTGATCAGTAGAACTAATCAGTCTACTAAGTATAACTAAAAAATGGCTGTATATTTTCGTAAAAGTTTAATTTGTTATCATGATTGATGCGTTGTAGTCTACATGTAAAACTAAGAATAAATTAGGAATTGGTCTTACTGTCTATAATTTCCAGATACATCTAACCAAAAGTAGAAATTTAGTGATAATATAGTGATGAAGGAGATAACTAAAGACGGATCTAATAATTAATTTAGTTTGGCCTTACTCCAACTTTTCAATCAGGTCACTGAGATCTGCAGTTGGCAAGTTCGATCAGAAAAGCTTTTTGGGTTCTGGTGTGAAACCCGTTAGATTTTTCATTATTTCCCATTTCTTTCCAGGGACAGTTGATTTTACTTTCTAATTTTCCAGTTGCTTTTAATTATTTCTGTTTTTTGCAATGTTCTCACCATTAACGAAACAATCATTATTTCAAATAAATAAATTATGTCAATATGGCGTATCAATCGAGCAACAAAGTCAAACAAAATTAACTGTGAACGGATGCTTCATAAATTGCTGCCTTCAAACTTCAGCTCTCTTTGGACTAAACTGAATGCAAAACACTCATTGCAATGATTTAATAAGATTTACTCAAGTCATTCAGGTTTCCTTTGCAAATTCAAACTACAAGCAAAACGTATGACAATGATATAATACATTTTGCATACAGTTTATCTGTCCTTTGTCAAGCTCAAACTGCAGACTGCTAATACTACGTAATGCATGCATGCAGTTTATATGCCCATTGTTAAGCTCAAACTGCAGGCAATAAGGATTAGTGACAAGATAAACATGATGGGATAATAAAATAAATTGGCTTTGTGAAGGTAGCTGTTCAAAGTACCCATATACCAGTTTTGAACTTTCTAAGCCTTTGTGATTTCTGTGACTGACAAATACATTGATATTAGATGGTTTAATTCGTTTTACCAACAGTGGGCAGTGCAGGGTTACCAACCCCAATTTTGAAAAATGTGTGACATTGTGAAATTTATTAGTGACACAGCCTTGACTTAATCTCCCACCATAAGGCGACAGTAGCCTAGTGGGATTACAGAGATGTAGACAGAGTCCTTGAACGGGTTGGCTCCTACCTGCACCACCCGAATTGGGTGGGGGAGTGGGTAGGTGGCCCCAAAAAGGGGTAGGAGTAGCTTATGTGTGACACATGTTGTTTTAGAACATTTTATGTGTGACAAATGACCTTTAGGTGTGAAAATGACTACAATGCTACATGTGTACAGAGTAGATTTTTGATGACAAAATGAGTGACAATATCCCTAATGAGTGACACTTGGTAAGCCTGCAAGTGTGACATTATGTAACTTCTGCAAGCCTATTCCTTGCACAAAAGCAAAACCATTTGCTCAACATTTCTGAAGTTGAAAATTCTCAAATTTATACTGGTGCATAGTAGTAAATATGAAATAGTTTTTCAAAATATGAAACATCTTGCTAGTGTGACAGCTTTTAATGTTGATATAACATAGCCAGTATATGAAATTTTGCAGCTGTTGTGATTGAGCAACAGTTAGCTAGCTCTTTGTAAACTGTAAACTATGCATCAAAGGGGCATTTTGAACTCCTCTAATGAACTGAGAATGCAAAGAAGAGCAAACATTTTAAAAAATGGACATCAAAGCACATCAATTGCAAAGTGTTGTATTCGTCTCAGCTTTAGGTTTATTTTTGATATTTATTTGTGTCCATTCAAACTTGGATGTGTTCCTGAAATGTGTATCAGTCACCTTTGCTTAAGGACCACTAATCCCCAGGAAGGATCAAGGAAAAAATTTATTTGTTTTAATTCAAAGGCCAATAGGCTTACTTTATGATGTAAGTTTTAAATTGTTGAACCCAATCAGCGTTGCAATTTACATGCCTATATACATATTTGCAATTTAGTTTTTTGAGAATTCATAGACCGTTACATCATTCTTTGAAATTAAAATAAATGCAATACGCAGTATATTCTGTGATAGCTGATTTATTTCCCGACAATTTGTACTATACATCATAATATGAATATGACAATGACGTGACAAAGCCATGACAATGACATGACAAAGCCTTGACATAACATAGCCATGACATAATAGAGCCTTGACATAATGCAACCAACAAATTTGCCATGGTCGAACAGATGAATGGTAGAGCATATTACACTGTACAGGAAGATTGTGCGTACAGGAAAATTGTGACATTAGGTATCCTCTATGGTTTGTCCTAATGAATTTAATTGGCAACTTTTTTTATAACTTTTTTTAGCATAATGTATAGCATGTATAGCATATCAGATTCGCCTCTAGATTCAATTCAACTCATCTACAGAACAATTTAGTTGTTACAAATTGACATAACGTAACCAGTGGATTTGCCATGCAATCAAATTATACATGGTACATTTTTATAAACAACAGTCGCTAATTTTAGTTTAATTTTTCTCATATTCTTATTATTTTATAGACTCGCATATTTCTAAAGATGCTGCTCAATACTGAATATGCATGTTTATAACACAGTTGTACATGTACATGTAGTTGCACAATCAATCTTCAACAAGGCGTGTTAGTGATTATAATAACAATCAAAATAATAAGGAGAATAAGAATATTACTAAACACCTGTATGCGTCTGCATGGCATGATAACAATTTAGACCAAAACTTCCAAGTGTAGCGATTCATTTGCTATTAATGTAAGGAGTGTGTAATCTGGTTGGCAGTATGTGGTGGGATTGCCATTTTATCTTTATTCATAATGCTACCGCAAGTCTCATTCATTGATTATAACAATTCTATATTTTGAATTTGTTGATGCTTTAAATTTTCTATTATATATCTGTTTTTCCTTTAACCAAGTTAACAAATTTATCAGTTTTCGCCAATAATTCCGATGTTAGCTGAAAAAAGAGAGCAGGTTGTATATATATAAACTCTGAAAGTGTTTTCTTTGCTTTTTACCTATAAGCGTGCAATTCAATGCTGCAAAGCATCTTATCTGGTGCTCCTACTCCCACCTGTTGTAAGTAGGAAGCATTGGGAAGCAGAACTAATATTTTGGTGTATTCCAACTAGTTTTACAATGCAATATGCAATTTGAATAATGGTTAGTTTGAGTTTTCATCACTTTCCTTGCAATAATTGACAATATTTCTCTGCTAGTGGGCATTGCAGCTGTTATATCAGTCAACATCTTCATGTCAGGAATCATGTCTAGTGGAATTACAACTGTATCCCAGTGATGTGGTTGGCTATCTCACACTATTTGATAGACCAGGTGGCTGTGCCTTTCTGTCGTGGTAAATATAATATACTAATATCTAAAAGGAAAATAATGTTATGTAATCGACATTGTCTCTTACCTGATGACATAAAGTGAAAGTGTACACAAGGCCTCTGATTGGCTACACACTTCTGATAGCTGCTGGAATGGTACTGCTCAGACCAATTTACTCTGATCATTGCTGTTAGAGAGCTCACCTAGTACTGGCACCACTTATTTAGCAGAAGGCAATTCATCTACAACTACAATATGGCCACCAATTACTCACACTACCTTGTTGTCGAATTCATAGATGAAGGAACAGTAGCTGTGGTATCGAGGCAATGGCTACAGAGAGCTGACAATTTGAGTGACATGTTGGTAAGTGGGTTGTTGAAAAATTGCTAGATTGAACTGATATTTTAAAATTAAAATAACTTAATTATCATTATAGTGCCACGACAGGAGGTGTTTTATGCCAGGCATGCCCAAACTCTAGTTCATCAATACCAGACTAAATATCAAATTCAAAAGCAAAGCCCTTCCTAAAGTTAAACCTATCCATGGCATTCTTTATGCCTTGCTATGTAATTCTAATCAAGTTATATCGACGGCTTTTAACATTGAAAACATGCATTGCAATATTCGTATCCATTGTTTTAAATTTTCTTTACCAGCTTGAGCATGGGATGTACATGGAATTTTGCACGAGTCTATTTTGATGGTCTGAAAGATGTCCGGGTTTGTTTGAACAAGCTGAATTGTTAATTGTTATTATAATTATGCTTATCAACATAATTAAGAAATAGCGACAAGCCTCTATGTGATCACAGCCTACAAAACTGTGATGATTGCAACTCACGATAAGAGTTGCAAGCAATATGGTTGGTAATATCAGATTATTTTAGTTCAAATAATGTGTCCCAGAAAGAGGACGAGAATTGCGTTTCCTTTCTGTTTCCCCTTCCTCTGATTGGAAAGGGAAAAAAGAATGGGAAGACTTGTTCTCCACGGTCTAGAACTAAAATAATGTATATTATGCTTCCATGACATTTGAGTATTTTCACCAGTGTTCGATACTATTACACATAGTTTGCAATATCCTGTGATAGTTCATATTATCATTTGCCACATTTAATTATTTTATGTACATTATATATAGAAGGAAAACAGTCCCCATTGCAGCTGTTTATTACATTTGCTTTGTATATTTTTTGTAAAATCAGTTTCCAATATTTCTTCGCTGTGTTATATACTTTCTTTTGTGTTAGTTATTATTTAATCATGGATTTGCTAATAGTATGAGTGGTTGATGTACTGATAATGTGCTGTACTTTCCATTATCTTTGTGGCTTTGGTGGCCGAAAAATTTTCATATTTTAGATATTTTTTTAATTTCAATAACTAAATTTCATAAAAGCCTTGTGTGGCACAGCCATAAAGCGTTCGATGGCTGGTCCAAAACTTGGTTCTAATAGATCAAATAAGAAAGCTGTAGATTTCAATCAAACAAACATTAATTTGTATACTGCTGAATAGTTTCATGACAGTTCACTAATAATTTTGCATGATGTGAGTCAAATGAAACTATGTATATATATACAACCATGTAGATGGATATATTATAATAGTTATGTGTCTGATAAAAATCTTATGCAAACTGTTCTTATCAAAACATTATTATGTTGAAAATAATAATAATGGACATTAAATCTGTTCATATTTTTAATTATCATATTCTCATGACTCATAGTCCCACGACAGGAGGTGAGACATAAGGAGTTTTATACCAGCGCATGCTCAAATTCTAGTTCTTCAATACGAGGCTGAATATCAAATTCAAAATCAAAGCAAATTGTAAAATCATTAAAAATCATTCAACTCTGCTGAGACCTTTTTGTGAATGCCGAAATACCATCTGGTCTGATTGCCATTCGAGTCGGATCAAAAGCTCTGACTGCTAGGTCAGAGCATAAATGTTGAATAATTTATGTTTCATATTCCATAAATGTTTCACCATATAGTCTCAGTAGGCAATATCGTTATTGCAAGCCATCAAATTGCGATATTGCAATATATTGCAAAAAGAGGACAACTCTAATCAGCTGATAAAGAACTAATAAAAAAGAAACTCAATCATTACTATGGTTATTTACTAAATACTTCTTAGGCTACTTTTAATACATAATATACAAATACAAAGAGACATAAAAAATGCAATAATGGCTTTGTGAAAAATATTGTGCAATTATTGCTTATATATTTTAAATATCACAAATATTGCGATATTGCAATATATATGAATCTCGGCGATGTCCACAATGCAGTCACCAAATAATTGCGATTTAGCGATAATATATTGTTATATTGTGCAACATTACCATTTATTAATAATAATATTTAATTATATTAATTGTAAGAATTAAAATTTAAGCTCTTTCCGTCTCTCTTCTTGAAATGCTATATGAAATGTTAAAAATGGCAAAATAGGTTGGATTACTCTCTACATTGTAAATAATCACCCATAGTAAAATTATTATAATACGTTATTGTAAGTGCATGTAGATGCACCTCTGTAAGAAGCCTAACTAGGGCTTTTGATGACAGGTCTATTAGAAGCCAGGGCTAACATAATTATTATATATAATGTAAATATACATGTATATGTAAGTAATATTATTAGGCCCAGTGTCTGTAAATCATAACATGTGTCGGGAGGGCTCAGCGAGTGTACGAGTCATCTTAGCATTTCCAATCATATTCAAAACCTCCATATATCGCAGTATATAATACTGGTGCGACTTCGAGTTGGTAGTTAATCATTTAATAGGCAAAGCAAAAGGACAAATGAAAAATGGAAAATTATAGACATAAATGAAATAGTGTTCTAAAATTAAAATGTTTCACAAAGTATTAAGGAATTTACTAGATTTCTATCGGCTAGATTTCTAGTTTATTTGCCATCGGAAAGTTATCTCGAGTGTCTGTGTGTTGTATATACAAATACATGTACTATATAAAATATTTACCCATCAGCTTAGTTAAACATTCTGACCATGCCATGAACTAATCAACAGTACTCACCATGGCGATTAAAACTAGGCAGCATTTTAGTTCTTCCATGGAAATTTTGTTCCCGGAATGCAATATCTTTGATTATGTACCTTAAATTGAGACGATCTTTGAGCCAATTATACATAAATAGTGGGAGCTCAATGTTTTCATGCGCATAGGCTGCTGATTGCATTGGCGGAAGTTTAATGTTTGACATGGTCACACAGCAATTACGACTATTGGTGACCATTCCCACTGAAAACTCCATGATTCTGTAAATGGCAACTTACAACAAATGCTACAATTTATGGACACTAGCCTTTAGAGAGCAATAATTGTTTCATCCAAAGTAGTTAACATGGCAACTGGATCAGGTCAATGCTATATTATATTTCGCTTTTTGCATTGCTTTTCATTAAATACGAATTTGCATGTCTTTTATGGATAGTAACATTACGAAATTATTTAGGTCATCTATTTTCCATACATGTAGTACATGGTGTACGGACATTTGGAAACTGCCATTTGGAAACTGCCATTTGGAAACTGACTGTTTATATTTGTGGGTTGGGGTTTTGGGTTGGGGGACATGGTTACCCCCCTCATTTCGTAGTACATGAGTCACTGGCCCGGCTTACCAAGTTATTTGCATCGGGAGTTATGTGCTCACGGATAGTATGACTCTTAATTGGTGGAGTGGGTTACCCACCGCCCACCCCATCAACGATCGCCGATCCGTGAACATATAACACCCAATGCAAGTGGCTTAGTAAACCAGGCTAATGAGTCACATCAACCACAGTCTATGGAATGATCATGTTGGGACAAATAAATGAATATGTAAAGTTTTGCCCATAATACATAAAAGTGGTTTTACTGGGGCATGGGTATAGGTGTAGTATATTCATTTTCATCAATAATTATTTTTAAATCTGCATAGTTGGAGTTCTAAGATGCTTTCTGATTCAGTAGACTCTATGCTTGGCATCATAACTATATTTTCATCACTGAATATATTATTACTTTACTAGTACATTAATATTAATTGCTAACATTCTTATTTTAGAGATGCTATTGGCCACCAGGCACCATCAACACCTCCAAGGTGCGAAAACATGAGACTCCAGATGGCATGACATGGACCTCTCATGCTATACGAGTAATGAGCCATACAGGTGAATATTGTAGTACTACATAGACTACACCTCAAATAATATGTTGTCTCCATTTTAATAATTATAACTTCTAGTACAAGTATAAACTGCCTGATTACTTTTACTTTGAATATTTGGACTAGCACAAATTCTTCACTTGTATTTACTTGCCAATGGCCAATTAACAGCTTGTAACAAAGGCCAGAGTTTAATTTAGAGTTTATATAATTACAAATGGAGCTTGGATAATTCAACATTGGTTAATTCTAACTATTGCTTAACTCACACTAACCAATTCGGTCCCTGCTCAGCCAATGATGATCTGCTGCACATAACTCAAACTTTCAAGCATGACTCCGCCTGTTTGGGCAGTCAAATTTGAGCTTTCCACTAACTTTTCACTAACACAAAAATGAAAATATGTGCCATAATACATGAATTGCTTATTATTTGGAAATTCACAACCTTTGCAATAGAACATGGATAACTGAAAATGCAATGGCAAAGGCTGTGAATTTCCAAATAATAAGCAATTCATGTATGATGGCTCAAAATGCTATGACAATGTGTTATATTTAACATTTACTGCAAAATAAATTTAAGGAAATAACAAGCAGTACAATGTGCTGTTTTACAACTCAAACTTTTCATAGCTCAAACAATTTAAGGTGGTCCCCCGAGGTTTGAGTTAAGTGAGCCCACTGTAGATGTATACATGTTAAAATTAAAATTTATATTGCAATATTTTTCCAGCACGAGTTAACAGTGTCTATAATAATGGCGAATAGTTAATTAAATTAAGTTACACAAATTACCAACAAGTTACCAACACAAGTTATAATTGTGTTGGCAATTACCAGTTGCTCTGGGACATACTGGCTGTGCACTCTGTTGACAGATACATGGGTAGTATATAAGCAACTCAATAATTCAATAGAAATGTCATTATTTTAGATATCTTAGGATTATCTACTCACCTGCTATATGACTGTAACTAGTACATATACTTGTAGATGACTATGAACAGGCCATCCGCCGCGTCAACAGGTCGAGAAAATCCGATAAAGTTGACACAGAAAGCTACAGTGACCGTGATGGTAAGTAGACAGAATTTCCGAATTTTATGATATTTATACCAATCTTATGCCTAGTTAGTAGTAGATAGTATGCACAGTATTTCAACATGATGCACCTCGTTGTGGAAACAAAGCCCTAATCTGTTTGCACTGGAGGAACACATGGTATGTGCAACAGGTGTTCATAATATAGTGTGCTGTTTATTGATTGCCTTGACTAATCTGCTCAGCTCTCAATTTATGGGTATATCTGGCACTATAATTTTAGACTCTCGGAACAACACAGCTCCTTGTGGCTATAAGGTTACAACTTCAACGCCTATCAAATTGCCAATGGAACCAAAGTCTATTAGAACTTTTACTGCAATGGAAGGCTCGAACAAATCTATAGGTATACCTACAAACAATAATTTTCCGGAGTTTCATGAACAATTTAAGTAATAATTATAATAGTACCAATGCTGGTTTAGTGGTGTTGGTATTGTTATTATTAGCAGACCAAGCGCAATTGATTGTGATCCATGTCAACAATGCGGGTAGATCTTGACGAGGGCTTTAAACTGGTAGGTTTAAAATTTACCTAAAAGTTGAAACGAGAGAGTATTAGAGCAGAATTTATTCACAAAAGTTCAAAATTTAGAAGTATGCTTGTGAGAGATTTAAAATGAATTTCTAATGAGGACCCTGAGGTATCCTCTAACGTCACCTCAGCTCAAATCTTAAATAATGATTATAACAATTGGTACTAATTATAACAAAACATGGAAATTTGACTCTAGAATCATTGCTCTCAGAGGCGTATTAATGGCTCAAGAATCAGAACTATTTATCAGAGCGAACCGGAATCGATATATTTTTCCATTGAGCGATGTTGCAGTATTGCATCACATACTCAGTTGCAGAACTATTTTTTGTATCACTAAATCTTGCTTACACTAACATGTGATAGCGAGATCAGGTGTTTGATGCATGTTTGATGCAGACAAAGACGGTACTTACTAAATTTGTCACTTTGATACTGAACAAATAAACTGAATAATGATTATTCTATAATTGTCAAACTTGCCAACCAAATTATGTGAACTAACGAATTGAGCGCAGACTGTAGAAAACATTTACACTCCCGTATATCACTTATCAATTAGCCTAGCTAACCAAGCCAATAGTATTGGGAGTTATGTACCCACAGTTCGACGGTGAGTGTTGGGGTCAACAACCCAACACCTACATGTATGTACTCCAGACACGAGAACATAACTTCCATCAGGTGGCGTGGCTAGCCAGGCTACTTATCAGTATGCAAATCATATTCAAATTTCTACAGATTGACATTAGAGGCCAGAACAGACCCCCAATATATAAATGATGGAGCATGGTTTCAAAATTTATCTTTTTTGCTGAAAACTAAAATATTAATTTTTGTGGCAGTTATCTCACTTGGGTGACCATATACATGCTATGTTCAATTAGATGGAGTATCTGCAACCTTTATTATGCAGCTAAATGCTGCAATGAGAGTGCATTGGAACAGTGATCATAATTAATTCAGCCTAATGTAAATCTAAAAGGGGATTGTCTTACCTGGCTGGTATAAAATGCAAGACTGAGCAACCTCTGTCTCTGCCTAGCATCTAAAATTCCCAGACTAGACTTTTGCCAGGGCCGAGAGATTATGGCCTGATATAAATTCAACTTAAGACGACTTTATATACTCGATATACTGTGAAGTAGTAACTGCATTGCAATTGATGAGAATTCTTTCTAGGCTGTGACATGATCAAACGTGCCAAGTGGACGAGGCTCACATTGTAATAAACATAATTATAGTATTTTGTAACATATGAAATATTTGCTGATTAAATAAATGTATTTGGATGTTAATTCAATTTTAGCTAACGCCAAAGAGAGTGCATCAAAAGTTGAAGTATTCAACAAAATAATTAAAAAGGAACAAGGTATGATAACTCCACCTATATCCGTATACTAAAATTGCCTTGCCGTTGCAAAGCAACACTAGCAATGCACATCATAATACACATCCTATAGCTGCATCTTCATGTATACTATATTAGTTTAGAGAATATTTCAAATGTTGCTGCCAATTTATTGGTTGATATTTTCGATTAAAGATTGGAAGTTAACTTACTACCTGCACAGTCATGTAGTTATATAATAGTTACGGCGTTATACAATTCTATGACTTCACTGATGATCAGAAGCTATTGATGAATCTTAAAACTCATGCGGTAATTGTAAATAATCTAAACTGCAATATTTGTCATGCCGAACACTTGCTGCTACTGCAAAAATACGAGGCATATCTGGGGTCCCAAAAAAGCTTAACTGTATGTCAATAGTTTGTTTATTGGTTTTCTTATGGCATTCAGATTTTACTCCAGAAATCTAATCTTTTGAAGATCTTATAACTTATTTTAAAGTTGAGCTTAGACCAAGCAGTCTCCAGGAAAGTCTCGACTTAACTTGGGTTTTGCTAAAAAAGAACGGTATAAATATGTATGAGAGTTGCTGTACGCCCAATGTGCTAAGCATGATCAACATTAGGATATAGCAGTTATACATGTATAATGCATTTATTATTATAATATTTTGGCATGTTAGGACATGATTACTTGATTTTAGTAAATTGTAATAGGTGTGTAATATGTGCTGGTTTGTAACTACATTATCATACAGGTACACAATATTTACACTAGTGTATGGTCAACCTGCCCTTTCTAAAAATAATCTCAGATTTAATTCGTAATGAACTGTTTTAGCTGGCTTGTTACTAAATTCAATTTGATTAATAGAGTAGGTGCACACAATTAATGAACGCATGACCATTAAATATATCAGTTATATTAAATTTGTCATTTCAGAAAGTGGCTATCGGACCAGCAAGTTTGTGTTCAAGAGTACACAACATGGTAAGTTTGAATTTAACCAAATAATTAATATATGTTGCTCTCCCCAATATTTATCAAGTATTGCTGACTTACTGCTACACTATCATTCATACCGATGATTAGAATTTAAATAGGCTTGCGATTAGCTTTAGTGCTTGACAATGAGTCAAACACTTTCTCTTTGTCATTCTTTTATTAACTGCTAAATAATTAAAATATTAATTATTATTGTACATGTACCAGTAAGTGCAATTTGTTGGTTTGCTAGTTTGAATAGTCTTGGCTAAATTGTGTGTAAAATTTGTTTTTTTAACATTGTATACCTGTATAAATTAGTACATTTTGCTTTAACGATTTATTGTCATCCATTCCATTTCACAATTGCAAAAAAATTGGTTACGCATCAACCGTCCTCTTCAAATTGACATGCCAATTCTAAATATATCAATTAGAAATATTTGTTGGATTGACTCCAACCCGTTGCGATGATACTCGGAGCATGTGCCAAGCTTTGCAAATATCCCATTACAAGCCGCACCAAAAACTGTATGTAAATATTTGGTTTATAACGCATGGGTTTCCTTATTCATTCATTCGTTCGTTCACTTGTTCATTCATTCATTCCTCCAGGAAACTCCCAGAAGAGATGTCAACAAAAAAGCTATGAGACAGAGAAAGGTAAAATTCTATTACATATCTTAGATCAACGCTTTCTAGGATAGTCGCCTTTTCAACAAATTGAAAATTTTAATGTTTATTTCACTCAGCTAAACATTGTACTACCCGTTTCACACTATATATATTGTAAAATTTCTCTCTTTGCTCAATTCACTGGCATTTGCATTGGAGCTAATTTACAAATTCTAGACTATACCCGATACTATAAAACCTATAATTAGCTTAAAAAGCCAGCCCCGCACCAATTATTTTTTTATGATAGCTGATACGCAATGTTTGAATAGCAGGGTTGGGTTGCATTAACACTTCACTGTGAAGTCCATTGAAGTACGCAGTGAAGTATACTCAGCAATATACTGTATGTAGCCACGGAGGCTTCTCCTTGTCATCCTCACGCTCAACCTAAATTGCAGCATATTAGCGTGAGCTGTCTTATCACTGTAATCCACATTTGACTCTATGCCAGTGTGGTTATGGAACAGACTATCTTTTGGATTAAGTACAATATGTTTTATTACATTATTGACTCAAACATTTAGACTATTCGGAAACAATGCAATTACTTGGTTCTCAAATTTGTTGTTGACTGAGCATCCTGCTTCTTTACAAAATGGACGAATTTGAGTTGGCATAGTAAGAGAAAAGATGAATTTTGCGTTGAACCTTGATTAGTATTTGATATTGTTTTATCGTCCTTTAATATTGCTAATTAATAATTTGCACAAACACATGGTCTCAAATATTATGCTAATTCGAGTACCCATTTTAATTATGATTCGAAATGACAAAACGAAAGTCCCATGTATGGAAAGTCCCATGTATGAAATTTCCTGGAACTTCTGAATGATTAATTGTAAAGGACTATGACCTACATGCGTGTGCGACAGATATAGAGGTGTATATAAATTATCAGCTTTCTGTAAAAAAATTTCATTAAATTAGTAGGTACATGTAGATATTACAAAATATGTCTAATTTTTGTAATACTGAATCGTGAGTTGTCGTCCCAATGTACTTAAAACTGACTGAATATTCGATAAATTTGAAAATGAAATAATTACATGATATTAGTATGAGTTGTTTTCCCAGTGTAGTTCCACAGATTAATGTTTTCATGTTTCAAATGCCGTCACCACAGTAGAATAATTATTTGTAGTTTTCCACCAAATGCGCTATAGTAATTGTAGTAGCAAACTATTCAAATTAGCGTGTCTCTTTCCTACATGACTTCTCGCGCAATCTTTTCAGCTGCGCAATATCAAACTTTACTAGTGGATATGCATGTAGGTTGTCCTTCAAACATACATGAACGAAAGCTTGAAACGTTGAACCAGAGGCTTTGAACTGTGTTGATGAAATATTTTGCTCAAACCTTTATCTATATTTTAGGAAATAGTTCAGAGAGACAGGAGAGTAGAATACTGAAACAAACAGAGAGAGAAAAAGATGACCATCAAGATAAGCGAGGTAAACATTGCACTTGCAAATGGCTTTCCTTTCACAACATGATGTACCGGCTGGTAACCAAACCAGGATCTTGTGGGTATGCGTTACTGACCCACAGCTGGTAGCATGAGCCCAGCAGCCTGTGAACATCATGATTTAATTATTGTTTCATAATTTTAACAATGTCACAACATGGCGTACTGGATGGGATTCGAACCCAGGGTCTAGTTGACCATGAGCAAGAGTTCTAGCCACTGAGCCTTCATTCCTGTCATCTTTACGCTCACTCTACATAAAGCATATTAGCAAGGACTCTCATCCCAGTGTACTTCACAGACAAATGTTTATACCTCCATATGTTATGAATGACATAATTACATCCCATTAACACGAGTTGTCTTCTCAGTTGACTTCACAGATAAAGTAATGTTTACACCTCAATATGATGTGAATGTAATACGTGCCTCATATTAGCGTGAGTTGTCTTCCCAGTTTGCCAAAAAGATTAATGTTCATGCCTCGATATGTTGTGAATGAAATAATACCATCGTCTTAGTATGAGTTGTCTTCCCAGTCTACTTCACAGAAGACTGTTTGTACCCCAATTAAGGCGCAAATGCAATGAATCCAAATAATATTTAGTCCGTAATAGTTACAACTGAACCGATATTGAACAAAATGAATATATTTGGCATTGCGAAAATGGATTAGACATAATTATTTAATGAAGTACTTTGAGCAATTTGTATATTTATTTTAGCAAAGGGTGATCATCACAAGAACGACACCTTAGAGTCCATCGTAAGCAATCCAGGTACGAGTTGAGTATGAGTTGTCTTATCGGTATACTCCTCATAATTTGACTATACATGCACGTGAGCTGCAATTGAATATATTTAGCATATTAGTAGGAGCTGTCTTATCACTGTAATCCACATTTGACTGTCTATGCCAGTGTGATTATGCAACAGACTATCGTTTGGATTAAGTATAATATGTATTATTACATTATCGACGCAAACATTTATACTATACATAAACAATGCAATTACTTGGTTCTCAAAATTGTTGTTGACTCAGCATCCTGATTCTTTACAAAATGGACGAATTTGAGTTGGCATAGTAAGAGAAAGGATTAATTTTGCGTTGAACCTTGATTAGTATTTGATATTGTTTTATCATCCTTTAATATTGCTAATTAATAATTTACATAAACACATGGTCTCAAATATTATGCTAGTTCGAGTATCTATTTTAATTATGGTTCGAAATGACAAAACGAAAGTCCCATGTACAGAAAGTCCCATGCATTAAATTTCCTGAAACTTTTGAATTATTAATTGTAAAGGACTATGACCTACACACGCATGCGACAGATATAGATGTGTATATAAGTTATTAGTTTTCTTTATAAAATTTCTTCATTAAATTAGTAGGTACATGTAGATATTACAAAAGTTGTCTAATTTTTGTAATACTGAATCCTGAGTTGTCTTCCCAATGTACTTAAAAATGACTGAATATTCAATAAGTTTGAAAATGAAATAATTACATGATATTAGTATGAGTTGTTTCCCAGTGTAGTTCCACAGATTAATGTTTTTATGTTTCAAATGCCGTCACCACAGTAGAATAATTATTTGTAGCTTTCCACCAAATGCGCTATAATAATTGTAGTAGCAAAACATTCAAATTAGCATGTCTCTTTCCTACATGACTTCTCGCGCAATCTTTTCAGCTGCGCAATATCAAACTTTACTAGTCGATATGCATGTAGGTTGTCCTTCAAACATACATGAACGAAAGCTTGAAACGTTGAACCAGAGGCTTTGAACTGTGTTGATGAAATATTTTGCTCAAACCTTTATCTATATTTTAGGAAATAGTTCAGAGAGACAGGAGAGTAGAATACTGAAACAAACAGAGAGAGAAAAAGATGACCATCAAGATAAGCGAGGTAAACATTGCACTTGCAAATGGCTTTCCTTTCACAACATGATGTACCGGCTGGTAACCAAACCAGGATCTTGTGGGTATGCGTTACTGACCCACAGCTGGTAGCATGAGCCCAGCAGCCTGTGAACATCATGATTTAATTATTGTTTCATAATTTTAACAATGTCACAACATGGCGTACTGGATGGGATTCGAACCCAGGGTCTAGTTGACCATGAGCAAGAGTTCTAGCCACTGAGCCTTCATTCCTGTCATCTTTACGCTCACTCTACATAAAGCATATTAGCAAGGACTCTCATCCCAGTGTACTTCACAGACAAATGTTTATACCTCCATATGTTATGAATGACATAATTACATCCCATTAACACGAGTTGTCTTCTCAGTTGACTTCACAGATAAAGTAATGTTTACACCTCAATATGATGTGAATGTAATAAGTGCCTCATATTTGATTAATCTTTTTATACCTAAATATGATGTGAATGAGATAATTTCATCATATTAGTATGAGTTGTCTTTCCATTGTAATTTATATAAATGAATGCTTATACCTAAATATGATGTGAATGGAAGGGGGGAGAGACGACCCAATTCTGTCTTCAGAGTTGTCACACATTACAATTGGCTATGCACAATGAAGAGGTAACCTTAGGACATTTTTCAGTCTTCACTCTTCAGCAGGGATCCTTCCTTCATTTCTTGGGTTTTCAGCTTCAGGGATTTCCCACTTCTTCGCCTCTTCACAGTTAACAATGCAGCTCTTCACTTCATCACCAAAATCCGGTGTCCCCGCTACTCCTCTCCCGGTGAATGTAATAATTTCATCTTATTGGTATGAGTTTTATTCCCAGTGTACTTCACAGATGAAAGTTTATACCTCATTATGTTATCAATGGAAAATTACATCATTGTTGCGTGAGTTGTCTTCCCAGTTTACTTCACAGATAAACTGCTGTAATGTTTATACCTTAGTACATATGATGCATCAATAATTTCATCATGTTAGCACGAGTTTCATATTTTTTATGAATAGTTACGATGCAATTTATTTCTTTATTGACAGAAATAATATTGCTGTCAATAATATTACAGCAACAATATTGCTGTCAACAAGATGTAAACTACTGACAATGATGTGCCGTCTACCTCAATTGCCTACATCACAATATTGGGAGGTTTAACGAAGGGTGTTGGGGTGAATCCATCACCTATAGACTAGAGACAATGATATACCATACAGATAATAAAAATTTCATTAATTTCCTGAAACAAAGTGCACAAAACATGTCAACTCTCACTCATGACTTAAATCACGTAAATGACGTAAAATCACTTTGATAATGTAGTTGTGCTTTTATAATTTACAACTTTATTATTACAGATATTACACTAAGAGACATCTACGAAAAACTGATAAGCGTAGAAAATAGAGTAATCAAGCACGAAGCCATCTGCCAACATACAGCAAGATCATCAACCGATGAGTATTTCCAGCAGCAGTTTGAGTCCATGGAAGAGCTGCTGCAATTTGATATTGAGCTGAAGGCTAGTCCGCCTCTTCGGCAAAATGTGGTATGTGTCTAAAGCCTATTTTAGTGCAATGCATAATAGGTCTATTTGCCCGATAATGGTTATACACAAGAAGCAAAATATATTTGGGGGGAGTGCATATCATGATAAATGCTAAACTCACCACTCTTTACTGTCTAGCATTATGTCTAATTTATCCGATCCAATATCATATTTTAAGGATCGATTCTAGGTGGGTTCTACAACTGTTATAAAAGGCTACGTATAATAATATTTGCTAGTAACAAGTGAGTGAGTGGTGAGTTTGAACAGTCGCATACAGTACTAGTAAAGATGTGTAGATTGTGATTCATGCATCTTTCATGCGCCTATTGTCTTGAATTTGAATTACCATCATGTAGAGAGTCAACTATTATAGCGTACTAGTTACACACTTTATGAGGATCTCTAAGCGGTCTACCACAGCAGTTTGCAATGGAATGGAAATTTGCTGCAGTAAATTATTACACCGAGTATACAATAAACTCATTGTAATTAAACACCACTGAATCTATTAATAGTGTTTGGATATTTGAATAGCTTACCCAACCAATTAGTAGCCGAACAATTTCTATCTGTAATATTCTCCGCTCCAACTGAACCACATTTAAGGTTGCCTTTAACATTCGGGATCGACGATGCAATGCGAATAATAGAATAAAAACATTAAAATAAATTGTTGCTTTAAGGGTTGCGATACCATTTTTCCTTATTTTTCTGGGACTTTAGTCCTGACACGATGTCACTGTTAAATGTAGCATCGCATCGACTCATTCTAGCTGGTTCTGATTAAATTTTTGTGCGGACCTGTCAATGATGGATTCGCTAAGTATATACTATTCGGGAAAAGGGCTGAATAACGATCATATTTCATTGCTTTTTTGCGATAGGCCAGATGATTCACTGGACTCACCAACAATATACTGTTAACAGTATTGATACAGCTAGCTATGTTTTATTAAATTCTATTATTTATTAAATTAAATAACTGGAATCGCACTAAGCTTTTCAACATTTCCCTTTATGTTTATTCTGGCATCGCATCGTCGATCCCAGAGGTTGAAGGCACCTTAAAAATTAACAATGACATGAAATGAAATGACAATAACAATTGAGTTACAATGAAATTAAATTGTAGTTGCATCTTTTTGCATTGCAGAAATGGTTATCAGGGTCTCAGTCATACTAATAGCTGTATTTCTACTATATTTAGACCAATTACCTGAAGGCCGTTGGAG
>JAOQGN010177472.1:0-11064 GCA_027564295.1 Himantozoum antarcticum | reverse complement strand
TTTCAAGTCCTTATTCCATAATATATCCATTTTTTACTTATGGCTTAATTGCACGGGGTAACACATATGCTTCCACTTTGCAGCATTTGATTTTGCTACAAAAAGCAATGGCAAATTATCCAACCTTTAATTGGTGCAAAAGGGAGTAAAAAATGTGATGCTTGAAATTAAAACTAAATGGAAGCATGTATAATTGTTTCCAAGGAAATCAAAGAATAGGCCTACGGCTGTACCACACATCTTATAATTATTCTGTCAGTGCTCTGCAATTCCTATTACTGCACTGGTACCTGGTGATGGTGCATACAATTTGTAAATGCATATAATACTTGTCAGACAAAATTGGCAAACCGTGTATGTTAGGTATTGATTTATTTTCCTGCTACGTATTCACATACTTTACAATGACTGAAAATGCATAATTTCCGAGTCGCTATCCTATCTATTTTGTATGTAATTCTATGTACGTCTCTGTTGAGGTTTACATAACGCACTATTGGTCTTATTTTGTAGAAGTGGTAGCTGAAAACAATTCTGTCAATGTATGGGTCATTGTCTTACCAGTCACGGGCATTATTCTTGTCGCATTGTTCACGCTCTTTTGCATCTGCCGTTATACATGTCGATTTATTTCATTTTGCACTAAACAGTGTGAGAAAGGCAAGAAGAAAAGTGCTGTACCAGTAGTCATTGCGATGCCGTCACATAACAATATATACGACCTCTTAAAGAAAGAGTCATCTTCCATCAGCGATGTCCGAAATATAATGCCATCAGCTCCGGAATTGGACCCGTCAGATGAAGATTGCCATCAGAGCCAAGAAGCAGATGCAACATTTAATTTACTAGGCCATCGAGATGGCAGTAAAGTGATGAATGTCTTTCACTCATCAGGATCAATTTTTGAAGCAGTGAACGAGATAGACAATGCAAATAACAACAATTGTGATGATACAGATATACATCATTCACATAAATCTAAACACAGACAGCGTACAAACTCACGTAACACTACCAAATATATGCATGTTGATAGCAGAGGTACTCCGGAACAGTTTAGACAAGATACACCTCAAAGTTCATCTACCACTGATACTAATAATGGAATTAGTGAAATAGCAGCACCCCAAATAACAATAACGGCTTTTTAACATGCCATTTATTTACTAATATAGTTGTAGAAATGACATTTACAGTTAACACTATAATGTATATTACATTTATGTATTATACATTACATGTATATTATTATGGTGCCATGACGACGAAGAGAGATACAGCCACTGTTAATATTGTATACTTGCATGTAACTTAATTTGGTAGTTACCACAGTATTATATTTGACAAGTTTACACTAAAATGCATTATTTGGCTTCCATGTAATAAATTTGTGCAGCATAAACCTAAATACACATATACGAGTGGGAGACCAACTATTGTGCGGAGCTAGTCCAGACTGCTGTCTATTTACAGACAACTCATGGACTAGTTGTAGTTGCTGCATGAGCTAAAAGCCCTATTCACTAACACAGATAGTTTGAGTTTAGTTTTGAGTTTATTTCTACTTTAAATCAATGGCACAAAAAATAGCCGAAGCGATTTAATAAGATAAAAGTTAATCAAAAGATCATAAGTGAAAAGCTGTGAAACAAGGATTCTGTTAAAATGCGCTAATAGTTTTAAAATAGTTAAATGCACTAATAGTTTAGAAATTCAGATATAAAAAATGACTTCCTGTATAATGAGGTATGCGCTTTAAATCTATAAATCGAACTTTTATGTGCACTCAATGATTTACGATTATGATTTTGGTACTGCCTTCGAATATTATTTAGTGGGCATTTACTGGCTATAATGTCATTAAAAATTGCTGAGAGTCTCTGCATGTAAAAGTCATAGATACTGAAAGATTTAGCAATACTTAGTCTTTCCTTGGTGTCAAATTCACAGCCTATAATAATTCAAATTCAGACAATATTTTCAAATTCAAATAATGTCAAATTGACAGCCTATAGGCATCACTTTGGATCTCCTACATCATGCTTTTATTTGTTTTTAATCTGTTTTGTTTGTGTCAATAACCACAAATAATATAATTTATGATAATTCATGTATATCTGCTACCAGTTTGCCTGTATGCAGTGTTTTTTGTTGCCATTTTTCATTTTAACTTCTACTAAGAAGCTATGAAATGCTACGAAGGCTTGCGATCTTACATTTACGTAGGAATTTCTGTTGACTAAATTATTATTTGGAGTGTCTCAATGCATTTGGCTGGTAACTGGTAATGATCCCAACAGTCAACTTTAGAGTTTTTGCTGAACCTACTTGTATCAGCATTTAACAACCGCTAACTAAAAATTAACACCTTATCAAGTTTCGACAGCAGCATACCACCATGCTGACTTTTTGTAAAACTAGTCATGAGACCAAGTTATATATGGCAAGAAAAGCTTTGGTACTATAACTATAATAACTACAATGATACACACGGGTATATGATAATAAAATATCTCAATAAATTATAATTATTGTTTGACCATGTAAATGCAATTCTGAGATGTATTGATTGAGCCTGGATTATCAATTTTATTTAAAATCATAACTGACTGCATCAAAATTATAATAAATAATTCTCGGTTAATGGGTATAAAATGTTGGAATCATTTCAACTCACGGATACTACACTAGAATACACGATAATTTGGTCTATGTAGCAGATAATTTGGTCTATGTAGCAGATAAAAGAATGAGTTCAGCAGAGAAGTCCAGATTATGTATCTAGATATAAGACCTGGTTGAAAAGAGACTGAGTTTGAAAAAAAATTCACTCATTTTCTCACTTCCCCATTATACGGGCTTCGCCAAGCATGATAGCCTCATAAAATCGTAGTCCAAGAACGTGGATGAGGCGAAGTTGGAGCAATAGAGCACGGTACGGAGTCCCACTTTTGAGGGACGGTGTACGGAGGGGCGGTGTTTGAGGGACGGTGTACGGGACCGTCCCACTTTTGAGGGACGGTGCACTACGGTGTACGGAGTCCCACTTTTGAGGAGTCACGAGTTTTCAGAAGTCATAGTTAAATAAATGGAGTCAAGTCAAAGTCGCTTCCCATGTGAAAAAAAGTAGCTTGGAGTCAAGTAAGAGTCACAACAGCAATTTGAAACAAAAGTCAGTCAAGTTGAAGTCGGCCTCCGCTGGAATAACAAGTTGACCCAAAGTCACATAAGATCTTTAGTGAGCAAATCAGAGTCCAGTCAAGAATTAATCAACGAATGAATTTTTCAATACTGCAAAAATCCGAGGGAGGTGCAGGACTTTGTGAGAAAGCCCGTGATCTAGGAAAATGTGGTAGGTGGAGAAGTTGTCTTCTCCACAAAAATTGCGATTGTGCCCCAAACCCAAAACCCCAATCCAAAATCTAGAACCCAGCTAAGCTAAAAATAGTCACTATTGCACTTAAATTAAAAATCCCTAACTGGGCAAATTGAGTTTATTAATAAAAAATGCTATATGCTACACATTGAATTCAATTTGAGACAATTTACTGGAGAGGCCGTCTGTGGGGGAAGCTAAACTGTATGCAACCATATAATTCCTTGACATTGCCATAATTCCATTGTTGACAATGCCTGCTTGAGGAGTCGATTCACAAGCCTCTAAAGTCAAAGTCGAAAGACGTCTTTAGAAATTCAGGTAAAGTTGAAGTAGAGTCAAGTTTGAATGCTAAAACGTACGAGGAGAGTGGAGCTGGAGTCCCCAATCATAAGAGTCTGGAGTCTGTTGGAAGTCTGAAAAAAGTGACTCCACTCCGACTCTAAAGTAGAGTCATAGACTTGGAGTGTACACCTCTGCAATAGAGCCTCGTGATGAAAAATTGTTTCTTCCATTTTTAGAAATGAAAAGAAAAATGGTGGCTGTTTTACTAAGCAGAAAACACTTCCGTTCTTCCGGTTTGCAAAAGCTATCTCAACTATGATTTAACTTTTTAATATATGATCAATTACAGTCTCTCTAAAACAAAATTGGAAAATAATTGCCTAGTGAACTACAGCATTTACAAATGCCTTATAAACATATACAAGTATTATTAGTTTGTTTCCTGCATGTCAAATGTATCTGGAATCCATCGATATAACAGTGACGGCTGTGGTGATCAAATTATCCGCAAATTCAGTAAACAAATCATAATCTGATCTTCTGAGAAGGAAGAAAGGTCAAATTTGATCTTTGTCATAAACAGGGCAAGAGCAGACCGGTGGTGTTGGCCATCAATTAGCATATTAACATAAATAAAATAGTGAGAGTAGCTGTATTACAATATCTGCTCGTCTTCGTACTGGGAGTCTTGGTACTCGTCCCCTAACTTCCTCCACCATGGCTGATTAAGGAGTCGCAACTCACTGTTATGATTGTCACGAGCTTTGGTAGCTACTGGTACTGATCTTGATACAAAACTGTCAATTTTCTCTAATTTCATTTCATCCAGTTTTGGAGCGTCTAAAACATAATAATTGAATTAAATAATCGAGAGCAATTACAAATGTTCACTTGTTAGGAGTTCGGGAAATCCTGAAAAGTGTCAAATACAATCGTTGGCGCTATTCCGAGACCTTACATGATTGCACCTAACAACTTGCATTGGCTTGTGCAAAGCTAGCCTGGGTTTTCAAACCTTCTGCGGGCGTGAGGTGAAATCTGCTAGGGAAGTTCCTTCACAGATTTTCCAAATGGTTGGAAACCCAGGCTAGTGTAGAGCTAGAACATTGCTATAATCACAATTATTTATAAGTCAAAAGTATAGGATCGTCATAGCCTTCGTGATATATTAGATACGGTATTACTTTTTTTACATTAATAATTATATAATCTTACATTATAAATGTTACGATGTGTTTGGAAAGTGTGCTATGTGTGCAACTACGCATGCCATGCATGCTGTGAGGGACATTCGGTCACCCTGGTACTGTCCATATGAGGTATATCAGTGTACTTATTGTATGACATACCATGTAAATGCTAAATGGTAATCAGCCATAATCTATTCATATATGTAAACTGTAATCATTACTCAGCTAAGCTTACATGAATATCAGAATAGAAAGATGTGACATTTCATGAGGTGTTGTGTGTGAAAGATGCGCCGGAAATTCCCATATCACATATATATACAAATAATCTATATTTGGAAAACATTGATATACCAAGTTGCAAGCATTGCAGGCAGTCCAAAGTAAGAGTTAGGCCTGAGCCACTGCCAAACTCCCATGTCGCTCAGCTCTTGCCAAAATGCATAGTAAGTGCTTTGGCTCCAGCCTGAACATGCACCCAACAGAATGCACATTATGCCAAGCTGAGGTTATACATGAATACTAAAGTAGACTGCCGTGTAGACTGCCGTGTAGACTGCCGTGAGTAACTATTCCCATGGCATAACAATTATGTGAGCCTGCTTGGCTGCATTATTGGGGCTAAGATCGGTTTGTTGCATCAATTAGTTAGTCTTTTTGGCGAATAAGTCATTTATATTAAATTAAACAAAAATTCTGCACTTCAATTATTAAATATAATTACAATAAATAGAGTAATCAATACTGCCCACGCCGCTGTGTAACAAAATGGGAAAATTGGAAACACAATAGCTAGTCCACATGCATTATAAAATATTTATGGGATCTGGGAAAAGTGATCTACCCCGCAAGGATCAGGAGTATACGCCACCGGCCAGGAGTATACGCCACCGGCCAGGAGTATACACCACCGGCCTGGAGTATACGCCACCGATCAGGAGTATACGCCACCTGTCAGGAGTATACACCACCGGTCAGGAGCATACGCCACCAACAGCACATGATTTCTATTCTAAGTTGAGCTATCATGTGCAGGCAAATCCATGTGTCCAGTAAGCTGGTGGGTCAAGCCACAGTATTCACATGAGGGTATAAATTAAAAATGCACACATTAGCGGTTCTGGCAGATAGCTATTATCTAATGGTAGATTGAGCAGGTATTTTATATAGCATAACAAAGGATAACGTAGATAAACAGAAAATATGTAAAGTAAGGTAATGTAAGTTATATGTACAATTAACTTTACAATGGCTGTGTGATATATGACTGTGTGATGTGTGATATATGACTGCTCATGAATAATTATGTCAGATGACATTATGTGATGAACAATAACACAGCCTCCCACGCTGTGCCTACACTTATTGTCTTTGCCTAAACAGAATCTAAAATATAATCTATACAAAGTCTAAATAAATCTAAATATAATTACTGGACAAACAAAAAATGCTTCCATAGACAAAATATAATGCAGCGCCTCACAAAGATCATTAAGATATATTTGCAATTATTTCATAGAACCTAACATATTACACGCTGTGCCTTGCCTACGCAAGAAATGCAAATAATGTGCAGCCCCTGACAGATGCTGTACGTAACTAATAAGTAAATGAGTTGCATCATGCGTAAGAACAACTTGACCCTTGTAATTGTAAGGATCCAATAAGAAATTATCATAATTTAGTACAGCTTCAGTTAATTTTCTATCTTTCAAGTCAGATATACTTGTGCATCAAGTTTCAGATGCTCAGCAGCCTGCAGCAATAGAACATCATATAATTATCTAAGTTTGTTTTCAATAAAGAAAACTGAAAGCAAATTTCAATTTATCAATCTTTCAATCATTCGCCATGTTGAAATGAAATGGAGCATTTGGCGATTGGTGACATTAGCATTTAAAAAGAGATGGCCATAGCCTTTTGCACTACATGTATTTGAAAAGTACCACTGACCTTACAAAGACATCATAAACACGCAGTTACTAATATACATGTAACTATTCATTTTTATACTAATGCATAATGCAATATGTGTATGGTGAGAAAAACTTCCATTTTCACAGGAGTAGGCCTAGCTTTAGTTCTCATGCCCGGATTGTTACTTGCAACTGAAACAACAATCAGTGGGCTGGAGCACTCTGGCTAGGATAGAGTGAGGATAGTGTTGTACACTATTATAGTCGCATACCTACTAATCTAGCTTAAGGTTTGTAAGCATGGCATGGATTTGCCTGCATCTGCATGCCCCAACTAAATATTTAACTGAATTGTACTCACTAAGCAGGAGATCGGAGTCCATTTCCAGTTCAGCCAAGAGGGCTTCTCTGTGAAGTTGCTTACTCCTGTCAATCCTATTAGTGAATACGTGTCTCTTGAGCACATCCTGGCATCTATTGTGCAGCTCCTCCTGCTCTTCTCTGCTTCGAGCTTTCGGCTGCAACAAATTCATGATCTTTTATTATCAATGTTTATACTTTTTATCAGTTTTTTTAAATGGACATACTTTGGTATTAGTCGGGTATCCCAGCCCCATTTTGGCACTTGGCCCGTCTAAGCATCAGACCTAGTTTACGCTTCTCCCACATGGCTCTATTTTCATAATTCAGGCCCCAAACAGAATTCCCCGGTGGGTGGAAGTGATTTACACATTACGGTAAGCATGTTGACTAGTCAATTCCAAGGTTTCATGAACCTTGCTTGATAAACAACCCCACAGTGATAACATTTATCATCTAGAGTTAGGTTAAGTTGTAATCGTCTCCCCTGTACAAATTAGCTGAAAAATCACTTCCACCCACCGGGGATTCCTGTTTGGGGCCTGAATTATGAAAATAGAGACATGTGAGAGTAGCATAAACTAGGTCTGATGCTTAGATGGGCCAAGTGCCAAAATTGGGCTGGGATACCCGACTATATGCTTCTACTGGCAAAGTAGTCCTTTTTCAGTATTGCAAAAATGTAGACATGTCCCTGAAAATAATAAATATAATAATACATTACAAAATACATTACACATTACATTACACATTACATTACACATTACAATACACATTACAATACACATTACATTACACATTACATTACACATTACATTACACAATCATTACGTTGCACATTACTTTACACATTACATTTCACACTACATTAAATTACTTTAGCCTACATAACACATTACACAATACAACTCAGTAGAGCTTCAAAACAAGTAGGAAGCAGAAATGCAAACGCAGTCTTTGATTGGCAGTTGCCACTATTTTAAAATGTTAGCTTTTATATGCTAGCTTTGCTAGAATATTATTATAATTTTCAAGAATGTTCAACTGAAGCCTGATATAAAACTATTTCTGCCATGCATAGTCCAATGACTACTATGACGGTCATACAGGTCTATATAATCGAGGTTATAAATTGGTCTACTACATCATAAAATATACCAAGCAAATTACGACAATGTAAATGATAATGATATACATACCGGATTGGCCTCTCTGCGGTTTAGAATAGCTTTCTGCAAATCTACTCTACGCTCGTCTGTCAAACCTTCAACTTTTTGCCATATTGGAGGGTTATTACGAATTTTAGCTCTTTTTGCCAGAAATTTTCGTACCTGTTAAAACAACCCATTATATTCACCATTTACAAACATCAATAAGCAATTTCTAAATTTCATTTATTTTTGTTGCAAACGCTTGCACATGAGGTTGCTGTGATCATGCATGACATAGCACAAAGACTAAAGTTTGGCCCTAGAGTTGCAAGAAAACTTTCATATGGTCAGTGATGTTGACGGGTGCGTACACTTGGTCGTAAAACTTAATCACCAATTATATTCAACGATTTTTTAAAAAATTGTATTGCTGTAATTTAGCAAATTTGTGATTTAGCTCGTACATGTATATACTATAACTTGCTCGCTTTACTGACCTCTCCGGCCTACATTTAATTAAAATTATTACAATTAGCTTCGTAATAATTTAAATATGTTTAACGTTTTATTTAGTTTAAAATGTTTAAATTAAGGCAGCTTATGACTGTTTTGTCGGCATTAGTTGTTTGAAATGAGAAACAATTATATAATGGTTATTAGATATAACTAACTGTCCTAACACTAGGTGTTAAATGCGCTGAATATTGGAATTTAACCCATTCTCCATACACGAAAAGACTATTTTATAAGACTGCTTTATTATATTAGGCACTGATATATTGCACATTGATATTTTCACTTTGCAATGAGCAAGGTGAAAAAATAATCAATTTACACATTAAGATTGTGATAAAAGAGTGAGTGGTTTATATCACGTCATGGCAGCGGAGTGTTATAGCATTCCGCATTCATGGTACTATATTTAAATTATATTAAATTTTACTTTCTAATATATCGTGATGGAATTACTTTTTATTTTTCTGTACATATCATACATATAATATAATTAAAAATAGTGTTAATATACTTCTAGATAATGCATAGCATTTTATCTGGAAATGCTATATATTCTCCATATCGGAAAAATGATTAAAACCGTAAATATAAATACCTATTGAGATGGTCAAACCAAATACTGAAAAATTTGGTTCAATGGATAATTTAGCAGCAAAGCCAGATGCAGCAAAGCAAATATGGTAGATCATTTTGCTTGGTCAGTTTTGAGAATGTTTTGCGACTGTATTGTCTAATTGTATTAACACATTTTCAAGGGTGTGATCAGACATTTGGTGGCTATTGGAGGAAAATCTGTTTTACAATAGGGCCGATGTGAGAGCCAAAGACTCTACTTTACAGAAACTTTTAAAAACGGAAACCCAGCAGCGGCATATACAAAGGTCACGACGACATGTCGTGTATGGCTTCATCTTGTAGAGAAATTTCTTGGCTTTCCAATGGTGAAAACCCCACTTTTCTAACTTAATTAGAACTCTTTCTATGATATTTCATTTTAGTAATACAACCTCTAAATTGGAATTTTACAGTGATTTTAACAGTTTTTAGAGGAATCTTTTTTCTAAAATTAAGATGTAGGGTGTAAAATTGAAAACGTAGGGTGTAAAATTCTGAAAATGTAGGGTGTGATTTTTTTTATTATATACGCCCCTGAAACCCAGTACAGTACTTGGTCAACTACACTTCTTTGTGATAATTTCAAAAAACAAAATGCTTACAAGTCATTTTAATTAACGGTTCATAATTAACCAAAATAATAATGTATACTGAAGCAGTTAGAAAAACAGCATAGCTTGCAAATAATTATTCTTTGTTACAAAGTTAGTAAATCAGGTAATTTGGTATTCATATTTAAAATACTGTAGGTGCGGATCAAACCGACTGTAAGCCCACAGGACCAAGTTTACCCATTATCCATCATCCATAAATAATGGATGGATTTATATAAACTTATGACACATCATTACAAATGTGCAACTAAACAACTACAGCAAGTACTATACATACGGCTCTTTGTATAGCGGTTGCAGATCTCACTCTCATAATAGCACGCTTGTTCTGGGAGTAGTCTTTTCTCACAGTGTACCCTCTCCATGCTGATTGTACCATGAGAGCCGAGTGCTGTCTCACGCTCTCCACATGCTTAGGGATGGCAGAAGCAGGCAGCATGCCAAGTATCTGTATATTCTTCTCACGTGTGGCTCTCATTGCTTTCTTCCTGGCTACTATCAATTGGTGCTGTAATTCTGTTTGCATCTTTTGGTCATCTTCAACTTTCTTCTGTGTCCTTTTCTTGACTCTGTCATATAGTTAAAATTAAGCTTTGAAATCTACATCATTAGGTCTCAAGGTCTCAAGGTCAAGGTAATCATAGCATTGAACATTACAAGTGGTTATAAGTCATTTACATCGCAGTGGGCTGGAGAACTGGGTTATAACATGGTTTATGGGTTATACTTTAATAATGTAATTTATGGGTTATAACATATATTTATGGGCTATGGAAAATTGGGTTATAACGTGCCCAATATGTTTACCTGGTTTGATTACAATCAAAACAATGACAATCAAATACAATATTTATGATATTGTTATGGATGTGCATTCTTGCATCTTGTTGTGTAAGCAACTGTCAGCCTTCCAGCTGCACTAGTGAATATGCCTGCACCCAGATTAATCGAGGACGGGAAACTTCCCAGATGATAGAAGCACCTAATATGCTGGCTGCAGATGTACTATACAGATGTACCCTACAGATGTACTATACAAAT
>JAOQGN010177361.1:0-11064 GCA_027564295.1 Himantozoum antarcticum | reverse complement strand
CACTAAGCACTGACTGTCAGCAACACAGAATTGGAAGTTATCCAATAGTAGTGACCTAGAATGCTTGCTAGTGTTGGAAGGGGCCATCTGGCCTGGCCCGGGGTTAATTATTTCAGGGCTACTGGGCTCGGGAACCAAGGCTTTGAACCTCTGCCAGACGAGCCTCAAAACCTTACACTGCACTCATATCATTAGATTTGTAATATCTAGTAGTATGGCTGATAATAATTGCTATTTATTCCTTACCAAGTTTAAGTTTTTGGATTTTATTTCAACAATAAATATTTTAAAAGATATTTCGACTGCAACTCATACATTTTGTTACGAAAACCCGATACATGCGCGATTGGACCGGCCCGATTTTTTGGCCTTGCACCGGACCATGCCCGTTCCAACACTAATGCTTGCCATTCTGCCTAAAGCAATTACTCATGTTCAATGCAATATACACGTGTTTAAGGTGTTTAAGTCTCACTTATAATCTAGAGATCTTTGTACCGTTGAACGTTTACTTCCTTGCCTGTCAATGCAAGATCTATATTACAGAGCCCGGTTCACTCAATTAACTATGTCATTGGATTTCTATGACATGTCTGGCCGGCGATATCATTGTTAGTATAACACAGTTACTATACTAAGTAAAGCTTGGTTTGGTTTGTACTGTATTAGGTGGTAATCCAATAGCTAAGTTAGTTATGGGAAACTCACTTAACTAGGTGTTTTGCCTACTGATCAAATCACAGATTCTGCCTAAGATGGATATTCTTAGGCAGAAAAATATTATCAAAACGGGGAATTCTTAGAAGGCAAATATTTTGTAGACCGTAGCGGAAATAATCCCAGGACCTCACAAACAAGGCCCCATGGACATTCCCTCACAAGCAAGGCCCCATGGACATTCCCTCACAAGCAAGGTCCCGTGAGCATTCCTTTGCTACCTGCTTGTATCGAATATATATCGTGTTACACAAAATTATCATTCAAACAGATCCAGAACAACTCACCGTTTGGTGGTCGCCTTTCGAAATACATGTGTCCTATTCCGAGCTGAATAGAGATCCCTAGAAGTATCGTAAGTAGAGAGTACAGGATAGTGGGTGGTCCATAGTCATAGCTTAGCTGATATGTACATGTAGTCATACTGAACAGTGTGTATACGAACTAAAATACAAGTAGAGGGAGACAAGTCAAGTACCAATTAATATCAACAATTAATATACATGCTAATATTTTATTCATTTATTTTTATAAAATTATATATTTCAGAGTTGTTTAAGGCAAATATAGCTAAAGTTTTATATAATTGGATCACTTAAGCCTTTATGCCACTGGTGGATGTCAAAATAGATTTTTAAACCATCAAAAATAAATGCTCCACTTGTGACTAATGAATAATTATTATAATCGTGGAAATGAGCAAATGATAGCACAACTCCAAGAGATGTTATTTCAATAGAGCACAACTCCTCTGAATATTACAGTATGGTCATAATGCGTAAATTATAATGCACCTGAGACTGTGGACTGAGAACAGTAAATCAACTTGTAGGTATGCTGTTTGTGAGAATCAGTACAACACGTTCAGCAGTCGCATTCATAATGAGGAAGTCTCCATTGTGACATAATTTTACAAGGTATAAAATAATGTCTGCGGCTGTTCCAATTCTATTATAAAGACGTACCGCTTACCAGATTTTAGGAAAAGATAATCGAATCTAAGATTATCTTATCTAATTATTATTTAAAATAATTCCTAATCGAAAAATAAAGAAAGTATAACAACACCATTAATTCACTCGAGGGTGAGAGAAAAGGACAGACAAGCTGTGTTCCGTTTGAAAGACAGTTGAATGTTCAAGAAAACCGTTTCCAAAGGTCAAATGGTTAGTCGTGTTCATCTTAGACTAGGTAAGGAAGAGGAATGGCTAGCCTTTGGACACCTAATTATGCTTCCAGGTGTATGTGCCACTGCGATACATATGAAATACCGCAGCAGCAGAGGTTCAAAAAGTGCTAAATTTGACAAAATCGCAAACAATTGATTTATATTTAATTAATTTCTACAGTATATAAAGGTTACGGAATATCAGGAGGAGTTGCTTACCCCATACATGAGATCGTTAGCCAAACACCATGCAGCTAATAGCCCTGTACATGCTACAGCCACATTGTAACCAGCAATGAGATTGACTAAAGAGAGGGAGGCAACTCCTAGCAGAGGGCCAGCTATTAAATGGCATATCACATTTCTAAAATGGCAGTAATAGGATTGTGTTAATTATTGGTGACAGAATGATGTAAATAGAACGTTGCTGCCGACAATACCATAACTATGATGTGGAATACGAGGCTTTTAGGTGTGGGCTAAATTGCAATAAGTACTGAAATCTCCTCCTCCAACTGAAATACAATAATACAATGTAACTGAATGCCGATAGTGGGCGGAGCTCATTCAAGCCCATCGGGCTTCTAATTATAATTAAATGACAGAAGTGGGGAGATTATACAACATGAGATTACAAAAGTTAGTTCCCCATTTGACATTTACAATTGATTGATCATATTTAATGATATGCTTTTGAAAAAGTTTCATCAAATAAAGAATCCTAAGTTATACTACAAAATATTGAAATTATGACTTTTATGCTCAAAACACAAGACGCTTTTAAACTTTTGACAATAATTGTTTGTAATACAAGAATGATACGAAGGCGTGCAAGAATGCTTGGAACCCAGACTAATACTAGTATAGCCATATCTTACCCAGTAGTACGATGATCTTCTAATCTTGATGCCAATTGTTCAGGGAAGTTTAGAAAGTGTGTTAGGTTGAAGTGGAGATAAATTTGAGAAGTCTTCCTCGCCATTTACTACAACGGAAGTTTGAAAGAGTAAAGTACAGTGACTTTATTATCTCCACCTGTTTTGTATTGACTACTGACTTTATACATTTACATGCATGTAGTCTGGGACTCTGGAATAAGGAGCCTGAGCAAAGTCAAGACCTACTTGCTTGGCTATTTCAGTACATATAATATACAAATTCAGTGTGCTGGCCACTCCGATCTGCTGATCAGCCCAAAATAACTTGTTCTAAATAATGTTCTTCCTCCTTACAACATCGAACAATGACTGGTGGCTTTCCTCTCTTTGTTAGCGCTACCTGTTACGATTACCGACTGACTTACAATACACTCGGTACACTCGGTAGCATCATAGTATTAATATGTTACCACTGAGGTGTATATGTAAAGAAGAGCCTGGTACATGTACAATTAAACACAAAACAACTTTTTTGTGAGATGTAGGCTATGGCAGAGGTTGCTACAGTCATAGTTTCTGACACTATGTGGTCATTCAAAAATGATGCTTTGCCATGTAAACATCCCATCTAAACTCGTTAAAGACCCTTTTGGGTTTGGGCTTGCAATACGCAAGCTGGTGGTTCTTGATTTAATTTGTTGGAAGCAGAGTAGATATTGAAATAAGTCATGTCCTAACTTCTGTTTAGCTGTTATTAGTTTCTCAACATCTTCCAAAAGACTAGAAGGCAATCTCGCATCTAAGTATAATGGGCTTTCTTTCCCATTGTCTTAGTATGACAGGTGGGAGATAACTCTTGCATATTTAAGGGAGCCTGATGAGATGACCAGGCTAGACTGACACCTCCGCAGCCTGTGATGGCTCTTCTTTTCTACCGCTCACTGCTAGCAATAGAATAAGCAATAGCCAATAGAAATAATTATTACTAAGAAAAATAATTAATATTTTAAAAAATTAAAATTAAAAAATTAATTAAAAATAAAAAATTAAAAAATTAATAAGAAATAATTAAACATAATAACTACTAATACCTATCAGCCTATTAGCATTAATTATATTGAATAGCAAAGCAACAACATGTGAAAATTATATCATACAAGCTGAACATTGCTTACCTTGACCCACTTTACCATACATGTCAATGGTCAAGTCTCCCTCATTTCGCAGGAATCTTCCACTTCATTTTCAGAAAAAAGTTAGGTACCCCACCCCACTCAAATGGAACACGCCCACCTAAAAGCCCAATATCCCTCATTTTAGCTCGAGTTACTTAGCACGTGTACGGGCTATGGGGTATGTATTCCCAGACTTACCAACCCCAATTTAGAAAAATGTGTGACATTGTGAAATTTATGAGTGACAGGTTTGACTTAATCTCCCACCATAAGGCGGCCATCACTTAGTGGGAGTTCAGAGAAGTAGACCGAGTTCTGGATCGGGGTGGCACATACCCCCACCACCTAAATAGGGTGGGGGCTGGTGAGCCCCACCTCATTAGGGGTGGCTACCCCTACCTGGAACTCGGTCTAAATCTTTTTGCAGTTCGACCGAGTTCTGGAGAACTCGGTTATTATGTTCATGCAGAGCCAATCCAGTGATTCTGTATGAGAAGAAATAAAATTAAATCTCCCAACAAAAATGACAATAATTTTATAATTTCACACAAAATTAAAATTGAAATTCACGTTTGCTGTTACTCTTAGACTTATCTACCACAATAATATTTTGTCATTATAATATTATGTAAATTTTATAATAGTATTGGTCATAAAATTAGTTTCTCCTCAGGTACAGGCCAGTTACAGGACAGTTAAAAGTGTAAAACTAGCACTTTATTCTTCTCAGACTTTCATTCACAAACAACTAGGCTGAAGAAGATCTTAGCCAAGCTTCAGCTAGTTAATTAGACAACAGAAGAGGGGAAGCCACACCCCTTCATTATATTCAAAACAGAAAATGCCCATGCTAATACCCATAATACAGGAAAATGATTCATCTTTTAGTAAATACAACAATTTGTTGTGAAAACTTCCTTTTCTGACCAAAACTAACAAATCTGCACATCGTCTCATCACATCGTCTCATCACATCGTCTCATCACATCGTCTCATCACATCACATCGTCTCATCACAGTCAGCTGTACCCTAAATGAGTAGTTTATGTGTGACACATGTTGTTTTAGAACATTTTATGTGTGACAAGTGACCTTTAGGTGTGAAAATATGTAAGCCTACACTGTGTACACGCACGCGTACAGAGTAGGTTTCGGATGACAAAATGAGTGACAACACCCCTAATGAGCAGGGCATGCCATTTGAGGTGAGCAATCACTCTCGCACACCTTCACACACCTGGGCAATTGGCTAAAGAATGTATGGAAACCCGATGCAAACACTCTCCTGAAACGCGAGTTTCACTCTCCATCTTTTTGTAGGTTTTATTACAACTACCTCCGATAACAGAGAAATCGGTTATTATTGTAACTAATGCTTATTCCTAATGGCTAATGCAATTGCAATTGTTGGACTGGGGTCAATCTACATCTTCGGACCACTTGGCACAACACTGCTCGCAGACTAATTGTCATAATATTAAGTTATCACTGCCGGTCACATGCCTATCACGTGACAGTACCGGAAGCAATCAGACGAGACTGGCACGAGTTATCTGATGGCTCCCAAATCCTAACTAATTAATTGAATACTTATAATAATCCTGAATCTATTGTTAACTAATATGCTGGCCAGCATCCCCTCATGTAAATAGACCCTGCTAACCAATTGACAACAACACTATTAAAATGGTAACGTTACATGGTGGCAGCAGTGAACAACGCGATGTGGCATTGACTCCCTTTCTTTTCTTTTGTTTGGATTGTTGGTCTTGCTTGATTGTTCAGTGGCTTATGTTGTATGGTCATTGTTGGACTTCTTGTGTGGCAGGTCATAGTGTATTTTGGGTGTTTTGGTTTGTGTCTTTTGGATCTGGTTGTTTGTTTGGTAGCAGGTTTTGCTTTTTGTGTACATTTACTAGTCCAAAATGGATGGTCTTAAACCTCCGGGAGAGCTGTCTTTTGTAGGAAATGTAGCAGAGAATTGACGCAAGTGGCGTCGATCATTCCATAACTATTTATTAGCTATTGATCTAATTACTGCGCCTACTTCACCAGAAGGGGAAGAGCCGGCTGGCAATGCAGCGGTGAGAAGACGGCCGCTTGCTGTGTTACTACACATAGCTGGGGAGGAAGCCTGTGAGCTATATGGACAGTTTGAGTATACTCAATGATAATGCTGACGATGCTCAAAATTTTGAAATTGTTTTGGGTAAATTTGAGGTGTATTGTAATTCTCGTAGGAATGTGATAAAACTGAGTCTGGAGGCGAGCGGTATTTTAGGCAACAAGTATATGAAATTGTTGGGTGATAGTTTTATATAAATATATTAGAAATATGATACTCAATTCGTAATTGTTTTATCTATACCAAAGAATCGATCTGTTGTTTATATTTTAGATATGAAATAGACGAAGTGTAGACGTGGTTATATAATATCGCCGACAGGCACAATCAGATGTCAAGAACTCAAGAAGTGAAGCTACGTTGTCAACGTCAATACGGATTCGGATTAATACAAATTAATAAGACTCAATATATTCAACTTATTAAAAACTATTGGAATATATTTAAAGCAAACTATTAAAATATAATATTAAGCAATGATTCCTACATGAGCGCAATCTACCAACTAACTACAAGCTAACTGTGCAGCATCTTATATCACCCTTATAAAAGCCAGTGAGTATCATATAAACAGTTGGTTGAAAACAACATGTGACTATAAGACTGTTACGTCAATTGCTAAAACAAAGTCCTTTCCAAAGGAAGGACTGGAGACTGAAAATCGCTTAAACGGTTTACAATGAGTCTAGAAATAATATTGCTGAAACTGTCAAATGTTTCCAAGAAATGGGAATTGACGCAAAACCAATAAAAGAGCGATTGTCTATTGCTTATGTAAATGTGTTGCGGATGTGAAGAGTTGGTTTCAAAAGGTCTATTAAAAACTGATGTCGATTGTTGCAAAGTTTCTAGGCAAAAACTTAGAATTATTTTGGGATAAAAACGATATAATAAAAACAAAGTCACAGACATAAGGTCTGATCAAATAGTAGTAAATGTTGAATAATAAAACAAGTTGTTCCAAAGGTCTTAGTCAATGTTTGCCAAATTAGCTCAGAGCAGAGAATGCAGATATTAAGTAAAAACGTGGATCTGTTTAATATCACTCAAGTCATTATATTTTACATTACAGGTGTAGCATAATGCCTATATCATTACGTAACATACATTAATATATATAAAATACATATATATATTAAATTATGTCAAAGCCCTGTTCTTACACTCTTGAGAGAATAGTTGCCACATCTCACCGACATTATCCATCTCACTCAGTTTGAGTTGTATAGGGAATAACAGGTCTTGAAAGCTATCTAGATCCACTTGTTGGTTGCTTTCTTGTTGCTGAGTAGGTAGGAGTTTTACAGTCAAACTCAAAGAATGAAAAGTGTAAGTGCACAACTACACTTCAAGGGAATGATGTAGCACCATTCCAGTAATTACCCTAGTACTTTAAATGGCGATAAATCTATTTAGTTGCAGGAATTGTTTAATTTGCTTGGAATTTTCACAATTGATATCCATTGTTTGATTTGACTATATTCATAGTCTTACACAATATGAACATAGGCAATTTCAATAACTTATTGGAATAATACAGGCGGGAATACAGGAGAGTAAGAATATATCTACATGGCTGTCGTAATACCTGCGCTAAAGTATAGTTATTATAATTACAGTATATTTTAGTATATTCTGTATAATTATTATACAAAAAAATAAGTACAGTAGAAGTTTTCAATCAGATTTCTTTCTCTTCACAAATCACACCACAGCATAAATACTGTACATAGTTGTGTATAAACTTGATGTCTGTAAATGCCTACAAGTAACTTGGTCATAATGACAACAGCGAATTAGAGCAACATCTCATTGCTACAAAATGCTAAAAGGGATGAATTTGAATTGCGAAGGCTAGCCTTGTATTGTGAATACTTGTGACTTGCCTAAATGCTATAAAAAACTATATCGCTTGCAGAAACGGGTGAATAGCTGTCGCGCCCACAGTCTAGTTTTCCGGACAATGGAAATCGTGGATTTCATAGGAACTCGAGCTACAATGTGGGACTAAATCTAAAATGAAATTGCTGCGCATCTTGGTCTTAATTTTTATCTTAGGCCCAGAGTTTTTAACTTGTAAATTTATTATAATTATTATAATGATGTTAATTTTATAAGTTTATTTTACAGCCATTGTCAAAAGTTTCAGAACGTCTCGAGTTTGATGGACGACAGCTGTAATTTCAATATTAATTTTGTAGATTTTAGTTTAGTAGTAATTTATTTAATTTTAAATTTGATGTTATTGTTATTTGATTATTTTTTTATCAAAATCACCATTAGCATTTGTTAGGGCTTGAAATTTTGCACATGTTCCATTCATTTAATTAAATATTTCACAATCAATATATTGTGTGGTTTCCAGTTTCTCACAAAATTATCCACCTATAATTTTCTCATAGAACCCCCGTAGACCCGAGGTAGGTGCAAGATTGACTATTTTTGAGATAGCCCGTGATCTAGTAAAATAATGTAGGTGGAGAAGTTGTCTTCTCCACAAAAATTGCGTTCGTGCCCCAACCCCAAACCCTAATCCACAATCTAGAACCCAGCTAAGCTGAAAAATGTACAATCCTGCACCTAAGTGAAGCTTCCGGGATTCCAGCTAGAGAATCATATGCAAAAGGGTGCCTTCTAGAGAGCTAGAAAACCACAGATGGGGAATTGGTCTTCTGCTGATAATGTACTATCATGTCCCAATCTGAAAACCCCGAACCAATCCAATCCCAGAATCATAGCTAAACTAACTAACTAACTAAACGAAACAATCCAAATTAATCTGAAAAGATACATTATTGCACTAATGCACTGTGAATGTCTGTGAATGACCATCACATATGACAGCCATCAGTTGTGTCAAAGCCGGTGGGGTGAGTTGAGGTGCGGTGGTGTGACATGGGAAGGCGTGTGGTGTGGAGTGGGAAGGGGGCATGTGGTACGGTGGAGAAGAAGGCACGGTGGGGTGAGAGAGGATGCTGTGGGCACTAGTGGATGGAAGATAAGTTCATCTGACTGGATCACTTAATCCTAGAACTTACAACTACATGTACATTCAAACCTATTTATAGTATTACATGTGCATGTACAAACAAATTGCGAACTACATGCACATTTAGCTTGGCTAGAGTTAGTGAATAGACAATTTGTCCAACAGCCCATATCACATAAATATATCTATATTATATTAACACGTCAAGTATCATGATAAAATAAGTGTGTCTATGTCTATCAATGTCTATCAATGTGTGAGATTATATTTGTAATGTAACACATAGCCTACTACGAACGCGTGTCGCGGCACCGCTCCCCAAGATTACTAGTGTGTGCAGTAGCGCGCTGTGCCGCACGCGCCGCCCTGCCGCGCCGCACGCGCCCAACGCTACAGTGTGCTCGAGCCTTAAGACTTCGATCTTTTCGCAAATTTTCTGCTCAAGTCCGGAGATTGCTGCAGTGCTTTGAATTGCTTTGTCTTGCTTTGAATTGTGCTAAAATGCGGTTTGCTCGAGTCTCATTTGCGATTTCACATTGGGTGAAAGTGAAACTTCCCCGGACTTATTTAATGTCATTTGCATCTACGATCTGAGTTAGGTGCAGGAATTGAAATATCCAGTCATGTGCATGCTGGAGTTACCCTCTCATAGCAACCTTGCGCTTGCTTGAGTTTGCTACTTCAAGCTGCATGTACAAATCTTTGTTTATAACTTTGATGAGGCATCATCGCTCAGCATTTGCTTATTTTAGATAGATAGTTGAACAAGGACACCCGCACCACTGCAAAAAAATATCCCACAGAGTAAGTGCTTAGCGATATGCAAACAGCCAAGCACCAAGTAGATTTAGTATATAATATAATATATGACTGTACACATGCAGGTGAATTGTAAACTTACCGTGCTCGGGCATTTTGAAAGCGTACTATAACCCGACGAAACTAGAATCCAAAACAGAAGTACATAGAGAGCTAGTACTAGATTAATACAAGTAGACTGTACTCTGAGTGAGACTGAGACTGCTAGGTACTAATACACTACTGTATTGAGATAGGATAGGAGAGTGTGACAGGATATCAAATGTGACAGTGCAGTGTTGTTCTGACACTAGGCATATAATAGATAATATTACCCGTGACCTCTATCTTGATTGGACATACAAGTTGCATATCAAAACCATGATGTCATTTTAATCAACACGGGTGGTGAGCCAAGCAGGAAAAGATGAATCTATGTGTTTACTACTTTACTACAATATTTATTATACCAATAGATTACCAAATGCAGTTATATATGAACTAATAATGAACTTTAAAAAGTTAATAATGAACTCTATGTACACCATAGAGACAAAAGCCTGATTCTTGTTGCTCATTAAGACATACTTTACATGTCTTTGCATTTAGTACTTTGGCATATTTCGCACACTTGATAGTCTTTGCAAGCCTACAGCAAAGAAAAAGGTGTGAGAAAGGCTATAGAACAGTCCGAGATCGGCAAAGTGGTAGGCCTATGGAAGAATTCCTGAAAAGGCTCCAAATACTAAGCACGAATCCGGCATGGCAAAAGTTCCCAGTTAGCCACACCACCGAACGAACCAAAGAGGAATTTTACCAGAATGCATATTCCGTTAAAATAGGCTACATGAGCTATTATTGTAGCTAAATGAACAAACGCACTACAATACTACACTAAAACGCACTACAATACTTATCGCACTTTAATTACCATATTCTATTAGCAAGATTATTTGGGATTTGTGAATGTAGTGCAAGATAGGCCCAACAATTGCTTTGTATAATTATGCTAAATATTTATACATTCAATGCTTTATTATAATTAACATATAATTTCCTATAGGAAATTTACAGGAGTTACAATTGGTCCTTTCTCCTCCCAACTATTTTTATCTTAGACAGTAAGTTTGTGCCCAAGTGCATGTGCATGTGCATGTGCATGTGCATGTGCATGTGCATGTGCATGTGCATGTGCATGTGCATGTGCATGTGCA